>JAUZST010020052.1:0-32754 GCA_034779995.1 Parotocinclus haroldoi
ATCTTTAGAAAAACGGCATGAACAAAGGAACTTACTGAGGACAACAGAAGGGCAATAGCTCTTACAATTACCATGGCTGTTAATCATTCTGGTGCTGATATATTTTTAGTAGATTTACATTTACATTTGTGGCGTTTTAGCAAATACCCTTATCCAGAGTGACTTACAACTCATACAATCCCATACAATGGTGGGTTAAGGGCCTTGCTTAAGTACCCAACTGTGGCAGCTTGGCAGAGTACCTTAACCGCTAGGCTACCGCAGTTTGTAGATGTATGTAAGTAGATGCATGGTAAGCTACTTCATAGGCATCTTCCTTAATATTGTCAAAAGTCTTAACCAGCTTACATTTTGTCTAAAGAGAAAGAAGTCATGTGAGAACCCTCATGAATAAGAGCCATGCTGCTGTCATTAACCTTTTAATTATATCAATATATATCAATTTAATTAATGCATTAAGTATTTAATATACTGACCACCACAGCCACTACAATGACTCACTGATTGTTTCAGCACCTCCTGTGGAGTGGACAGCGACCTCTCTGCCATGCCATATGAGAACGCACTAGGCGACATGATAAATGGTGCTTATATCAATCAAGGTCACCCAGCATGTCTGCTTGCATTGCAATCCGGAAACATATCCAGCTAATGTATTAAGTCCACATAAGTGATAAATCCCAGTATTAAATCCACTGTAGTGTAACAAATAACTAGTTCTATTTAAACAACAATTGTCAGAAAGAAGGTTGAAGTTTGGGTATATAAATGAACTAGCTTGTTAGAAGCATTTTTCCACAGTGAAGCTCATAAATGGTGACTCAGTCAGCCCTTGGGGACAGTAGACTGAAATGTTTGTAAATTGAGTGCAAATAGTGGTAATAAAAATAAATTCACCACTGCTACTTTCACTGCTAGTGTGACCAAAAGTATGTAGACAAATCTTCAAAGTAGTGTTCTTTTATGTAATTCTTTTATAGCAAATGGGTTGTAGTAGCTTGTGATCGTGATCATAATTTTCCACCTTACCATGCAGTCATTTTGTCAGCATTTCTTAGAAAACACAACACTACATTAGTAAGGTGTAATGTAGCGATGAATGTGTGTGTGTGTGTGTGTGTGTGTGTGTGTGTGTGTATCTTTCACTTTGGTACCCAACTGTTCATTCATATTTTTGTATGTTACATGACTCCATCCAGCAGCTGACTCTCTCGCCTATATACAGCCCGACCTAATAGCAGATCAGCTTCCAAACTCATGTACTGATCTTTAAGCACTTGTCAGACCCAAATAGTTTAATTGAACATCTGGGGTATTTTTAGGAATTGCTAATACACCAGATCTTGTATTTCTAAGAGCCAAATGAAGGTGGTGCTGTAGGAAGTATCATGTGCATTTGATTTGCATTTAGAGGAGTCATACATTTAAAAAATGGTACCAAACACTAGTTAGTGCAATTGAAAACTTAGGATTTAAATGTCAGCTGGTAGTTCTGTTTTTTTGTAAGTCTTGGACATGTGAACGTACCTGCAGTACGTGGACTTGGTCTTGGGGGATTTAGTAGAGCAAATGCAAAACAGGTGGTAAAATATTGTTTTATTTCATCAATTATTGGAAGCTTGCATGTTTGGAAAAGGCACTGTTTTCTTTATCTGTGAATTCAGGGAAAGTTTTATAATATCTTACCAACTGTGTGTTATGTTGGATGTTTTTCTTAAAATATTTTGTTTCCTGCTGTTGTTACATATACAATATTCAAATTCAGAACTGTGAGATGACCTCAAATCATTAAATGAAATATTTGATCCATCTTTAATGTCTCTAACAATGTTTCTTTCTCACAGGGTCCTCTGGGAATGGATGGAAAGCCCGTAAGTATTCCTAAAAGTTAATATTCAATTGTTTACTAGTCTTAACAAAACATTGCCTGCAGAGCACTCAGGAAATTTGATTTGTGTGTGTTTTAGCCAAGGCAAGGGTTTAATTAACTTTTAATATGATTGCTGATTTGTATTTGCAGGGTCCTCCTGGTCCCAAAGGAAATCAGGTAAAGATTATCGTGTTTATTTTAGATTTACTGTGTGGTTTTATGTTATAAAAATATTGTAACATTTAAATTTCTAGGCATGCCTAGGCTTACTAAGAAAATCACTAATTACAGATTTTATAGTGATCCTTTGCACTAATGTGGGATCTAGAAACCATGGATGCAAATAAATATGCTTTGATCTTAATGCTAAACAGCTCTTGAAGTTGCATATTCATTTGTAATGCCAGACGATGAAGCTGGTGAAAAATGTATATCTAGCCATATAATACAAATGATCTTTCTACACTGCTCATAAAAATTAGGAGATATTTTATTATGGGACTTTTTTTAAATATCCCCTAATCTTTGTGAGCAGTATAGTACACTGGAGTTAGTAAACTCCACTGCATACCCTAGCACCATGGAGCCACTGTTTATGAGGTTCCTTAAATTTAATATAACTAAGTGTTTGGGAACTAATCGTTGAGCCTAGTGACAGTGCAAGAACTCTTGTGTAATATAGAATATTCAGGGCAGCATGGTCCCAGAGTTGCCGGGTGGGCATCGGCTGGCCCACGACCCCATGTGAATCAATCGAAAGATAATGAATGGATGGATGGATGAAGTCCAGTAGGTATCATATAGCATTCACAGAATGTGCAGAAGGGTACCATACATAACAGAATGTGCAAATGTGTATATAGACACTTTATAGTTAAATCAAAATTTAAAATGTATTGGTATTTAAATGATTGCTTTGGTTGGAATGTAACCATCACAGCAACTCTAGGAATAGTATTTCTTAATAATGCTAATTGTAAAATAATAATATATTGCACACTATTGCACTACTAACAGTAATAACAACAACAATGTTGTTGTAAACTGTGTGCGTTTTATTATTGCCATTGCTGTTAGGAAATACGTAAAATAAATCAAATTGGGATTTTTACTTTAGGTGCTTGGGAGGTGCAGCTGCAAATTGTTCCCCCACTATTGCATTGACCTGGTTTGAGACTGGACCAGGTACCATGCAGACATGACTGGCCATGTCTGAAATATGGATGGCTATGAGGGTTGTCATTCCCTGGTGCTGCAACAACATTTAGATTTGCATTATTTATCAGATGCCTCATCCAGCATCAGAGAAATGCTTTATATTGCTCTTAGTAGACATTAGCTCACAACTGCTAATGGAAATTGATGTGATGATCTTAACCCTAGATAGGCTCCAGGATAGAATAGGATAGGGACCATGGCAAGGATAACAAATACTCTTTGTAATATTCATATTTAAATATTAAAAATATAATATACAAATACAAGTACAACCCCAATTCCATTGAAGTTGGGACGTTGTGTAAAACATAAAAACACAATACGATGATTTGCAAATCCTTAAAACCCGTATTCAATTGAATACATGACAAAAATAAGATAAATGGATAAACTTTATTGTTTTTGCATATATTCACTCATTTGTAATTTGATGCCTGCAATCGTTTCAAAAAAGTTGAGACAGGGACAACAAAAGACTTGGAAAGTTGAGAAATGCTCAAAAAACACCTGTTTGGAACATTCCACAGTTGAACAGGTATATTAGAAACAGGTGAGTGTCATGATTGGGTATAAAGCAATTAGTCCAGCAGTTTAAGAACAATGTTTTTCTACATGCAATTGCAAGGAATTTAGGGATTTCATCATCTACAGTCCGTAATATTAAAAAAATAAGAGAATCTGGAGAAATCTCTGCAAGTAAACGGCAAGCCTGAAAACCAAAGCTGAATGTAAGTGTCATTGAATGTCTATCGATTCCTCAGGTGGCACTGCATTCTGTAACTGATATTACTAAATGGGCTCAGTAACACTTCAGAAAATCACTGTCAGTGAACATAGTTTTTTGTTCTATCTACAAGTGCAAGTTAAAACTCTACCATGCAAAGTGAAAGCCATATATTAACAACAGCCAGAAATGCAGCTGACTTCTCTGGGCCCGAGCTCATCTGAGATTGACGCAGAGTGGAAAAGTGTCCTGTGGTCTGATGAATCCAAATTTCAAATTGCTTTTTGTAAATCATGGACATCGTGTCCTCCAGGCGAAAGAAAAAAAAGTTCAAAAGTCAGCATCTCTGATGGTATGGGGATTTGTTAGTGGCCATGGTATGGGTAACTTGCACATCTATTAAGGCACCATTAATGATGAAAGGCTCATATAGGTTTTGGAGTAACATATGCTGCCATTAAAAAAAATCCTTTTCATTTCAACTGTCACCCACTGAAAATGTGTGGCGCATTATGAAGCGCAAAATATGACAACAGAGACCCCGGACTGTTGCAACTGACGTTGTACATCAAGTAAGAAAGGGAAAGAATTCCACCTACAATAATTAGTATCCTCAGTTCCCAAATGCTTATTGAGTGTTGCTAAAAGCAAAGATGATGAGTATCTCTGTATATTTTATTGTCAAAATTGTCAAAATCCTGAAGAGGCTAGATTAATACCGTTATATTTTCATTATATTTTCATTATTATTTTCAATACAATTCTTCCAATACCATTTCAATACCATCCATCCTTAATTTTAACATTTTCTTTGAAGAACATTAAACGATTATTACAACAGCTTTAGCAATAAACGTGTACTGTAATTGTGTCAGACCAGAATGTTAGATTATACACCCAAGTAAGTACAAATGTAAGTAAGCAAACATATGGCAAACAATGTTAGATGGTTGTGGTTGCCAGGATGGATCCATATTAGAAAATAATAAATATGGTAGTGAAACAAAAATGGAATGCACTTAGCATTGTATTATTATTTTTCCTGTATTCACTTTATTGGGCATTATTTCTTCAAATAATATATCTAAACACCATACATGTATATCTTTATATATGATTGTGATTTACACCCTGCTCAGTGACTGCCTGTAATCTGTTGTTTTGCCATCAAGAGACCATAACATCTTAAAACAAGCCAGTATATCGAAATGTATAGAGATGTAGACAGTTTAATACAGAACAAACTTTTCAAAGCAAACATAAATCAAACAGGTGTACACAGGCTTGTATTAAATTGAGTATAAGTAGTGCATATCTGCTGTGCATTGGATATGCAATATACAGTGGCACCTTGGTTCTCTACCACCTCAAAACTACAACCCCTGGCAAAAAGTATGGAATCACCAGTCTTGGCATGTCAGGCAAAAGCACTGGGGAGATGACTGTGGTTAATTCTTAAATCAGTGCACAAGTTTATATTGACATTTTAACTAAATGTCTAAATACTAGTGATGTATTTTGAATGGTCTTTTGTTTATCTGTTTTTCATGAATCCATACTTTTTTCCTCAGAATTGAGTGATTCCATATTTTCCCCCTGTGCTTGGTCAATAAAAGTAACATTCACTGACTTCCACAATGTTTTCTCTTCATTTCTTTGAGTGTTCCTGAAAGCCAACAAGTTGCACTTTGGAATGACCTTATTATTGTATCATGTTTTTGATCTGAGTCTGTTCTACAGAGTGAAATGTTTGAATAATGCTCATCCAAGACTGGTGATTCCATACTTTTTGCCAGGGGTTGTAGTCAAATTTAGGTTTTGATGCATTTTGACTAGAAAAATGTGTCTATGCCCTTGTCATTTGCTCAGGACTTTGCACACTTGCTTAAACTTGCATGAGTTGAGTCACATGACTCTCAGAGAGAGACAGAGATTCAGATTAACAATAGCCCTTGCTCAGAGATGTTCTCAGCTGTGTTAATAGTATTTTTTACATCTACAGTATTATATTCCTAGTGCAAATAAGTTTCCATGGGTAATAAAAAGGTTATAAGAGCCACCCGAAAGTGAAACAGGAAACAAATCCTCAGGCTGCAATTAGCTCAACAGTTATGCTAGTGTTCTGAGTTCATTAATAGAGTGTTTTGTTTTTACTTTTCACTTTGTAGCTGGGGTGCTATAAAGTACCAATGGAAGGTGAGTGTGCCATGAGAGACACTGCTCAAAAAGGGCTTTAAATACCTGAATGAGCAAGTGCATCTCCTCAGCAGAAATGAGCGGCAATAGTAACTGGCACAGATGTGCCAAGGCTTGCCCTCTCAACCCCAGCATGTTGAGCACACCATGCCCCTTAAATCAATGGACACATTTTTAATTCTCCAGAACTCCATTATTGCTTATAATGCCTTATACAATGTGGATTTGCTGGAGGTCTGGAACAGATGTTATGGGATTCATTTGCTCAGTGCACATCATTTTTGGTTCTTGACAAGACTTCTCTAACAAACTAACGAAGAAAACCAAGGTCCCACTGTAATGTCCAATAGGTCTTAGAAGTTTGGAACCACCAAGAAACTATTTGCTTTTGAAACTTTTTAATTCAAAGGCATACAATTGAACTAAAATATACTTAAGACACTATTAATGTTATAAATGACTCTTCTATACTGTTATACAATTTATTGACTGCATTTTGTAGCAGCCATTATTGTAGTGCAAACCGATTATTTGAGAAACATTTGTAATGATCTTAGCACAGCTGAATCCCATTATTCTGTTCAGTAATGCAAGTTAATTTTCCTGGCTTGGTTGTAAGGTATGTAATGCACTGGGGTTTCTAAAGTTAAGTTCCAGGTTCAAAACAGGCAAAGTGTACTCTTTCTCCAGAGGCATAGCAGTGTAGGTTTCAACAGAGTTTGTAATTTGAAAAACAGATGCATTATAGATTATCTCACTTGGTAGCTTCTTTATATAATACATGGCTATTAATGGTGTCATCTGCAGAAAAGACAGATAATTAAAAGTAATACAAGCCTATTTAAAATTGCAAATGAAAGGCAAATGATAATATTGGCAAGAGACAACCATTAGACATAGTTAGGTGGATTGAAATTTTATCTTTAAAAAGAATCATCTACAAAGCTGTAAAAGCAATAAATGGATGATTATCTGAACACTGAATAAATTGTGGTTTTCTGTGTCTGTTTAGTATGGACAAATACATTTTTAAGTGTGAGTTCTAGTGTTCTAGTATGAGAGCTTTACTCTTATGAACACAAGGAAATTGTTTCAGGAAGTGTCACATCCTGAAACATCTTGCATGGCTGCAAAGCATAAACACAAACCATCTGTGTGTATGTGAAATTGAAGATGAGGTCCAGTATATAATGGATGTAATGGTATCTAATAAGGTATTTGAAATCCAGTCACTACACACTTCATTAGAGTTTACATGTGGGTTGAGGAGACACCCCAGATGAACTTGGAAGCTGGAGTTTGTGTGGTATAGGAAGGATATTGCATAATATTACATATACAATCTATATTGTGTACCTTATATACCTTAAGTATATATAATTAAAAGGCTTGAAGAAGAGAACTGGACATTTAACCATTAATTTTTGAATGCTATGGTGATAGAAAGCCTTTATCTGTTGTTTTAATTGTCTTTTCTTTTGCCAGGGAATGCCAGGGCCAAAAGGAGATAAGGTACACACACCAATATTCACAACACATGCCTGCAAGATATCACTGAAGGTTTTAGTTTAATGTAAACCACTTTTGAGATATCCCAGCACATTGTTAATGACAGCTTTATGGGGTCTTGTAGAATGGATTTCACACTACTTACATCACTGCACACACACAGTTTATCAGATATAGTTACTAACCTATGCTAACTATTGTCTTCTTTGCAGGGCGATCAGGGAGACATAGGGCCTAGGGTGAGTTTCCACAAAAGCATCAAATACTAAACTGATTTCCTGCTACACAATTAGGCTCATACACAAGGAGATTTCTTGCACACACTATACATTAGTTTAATTTCCCTGTGACCCACTTAATTGGCAAATAAATTGTATTCTGACTCAACAGTTCCCCTGTTCATAGATCAATTAAAATGAGCATTGCTGCCCTGCTTCTGATACAGCATTACTGTTCCCTGTATAGTTAGGAATTGTCTATTTGATAGACAAGGTTAAAATCATTTATCTTTTCATATGCTTTTCTTGGTGAGGGTTTCAGTGGGCATTCAAATCTCCTGTGTTAATCATAGCAAGTCTAGCCAATATTAAACCTATCAAGCAGGGTCCAATTAGTTTACCCCCATTGGTTGCCCAAATACATGATATAAACTGCAGGTAGTAAAGAGATTATTGATAACAATTCCCAATATAGTATATAAAAGGGGAAAAGATTACTTTCATCTATCTATCTATCTATCTATCTATCCACCCCATCTAAATATCTATATAGATCTATCAATCTTAGCTAGCAACTAAAGACAAACACAATTGTACAATGGGGCTGACAGAGCCCACATTCAATTGCAACAGTCCTTTTGAGATTCTTAGTGGTTGTCATTATGCATTTCATTGTAGGTATGGTAGTATAAAATGTTATAGTACCAAAAACCACTGTTATTTTTAGAAAGAGAGTGCACTTTTCTTGGGAAAATGTTGCCTTTCATTAAATACCCGTTGTCTTTCATCCTAACCACAACACTAAATAAAAAAAACAAAACCTTGTGGCGCATTGTTCCTCAGTAAAAGGTAATCATATCCAGAAGCACATGCTATCTGAATCTTCAGTATAGCCACAATGGCGGTATAACACTTTCTACAAGTAAGACATTGCTTTGTCTGATAAGTCTTGTTTTCCACTGAAACATTTGGATGAAATGGTCAGATTTTGGTGTAAACAACATGAAAGCATAGACCTATCTTACCTTGTATTAACAGTTCAGGCTGCTGGTGGTTTAATTGTGTGAGGACATCATTTAAATGCCACAGCCTACCTGGGTATTGTTTCTGAGCATGCCCATCCTGTTATGACCTACCGATGGCTACATCAAGAAGCACAACATACCATGTTACAAAGATCAGATAATCTCAAAGCCGGCCTACCCAGAGGGAATCCATGCAAACACAGGGAAATCAATAAAACTCCGAAAAGACAGTGACAGTGGCCAAGCCAGGACTCAAACCTGGGTTTCTGGAGAAATAAGGTGACAGCGCTATCCACTGTGCCACCCTGACTGAATTTATTGTTATTGTAAAAGAAAAAGAAAATGTAAATTTGGACACGAGACGTGCAAACTTCTCAGTAGTACAAACAGGGTGTGAGATCTGAGACTCACCAGCTGCCCCGTAGGTTTGAACAGTACTTTTTTTGCAGAGGTTTTTCATCAGGTCAGATATATAGTGCCTTTAAACAGATATCCATTTCACTCTGCTTTTCATATGTGGCTTTATAATTGTCCCCAATCTGAGCACATATTGCTTAGATGTTTTGGAGATCAAACTAATTTCGTTTTACCACCATTCTTATTTTCACCAAACATGTTGAGCAGTGCTAAATAGCAGTTGATGCTCTGTTGAACTTTGCCTTTGATAGAGAAAATCTGGAATTTGAAACAGACTTGATTTTGGTATGGGCTTGGCTTTGTTGTATTTTTAAAACACAAGGGGCCTCATTCATGAAACATGAGCAAATGAATTTGCGTGTAATTTGTTCGTAAAATACTTTTTTTTTTGGAAATGGCTGCATTCATGAAAGTGCTTGTAGTCTCAAAATGTTCGTAGGTACAAGCAAAATTAAACCTTATTTCAACCACATATAAAGTGTGCATAGTATTTGAAACACACCAATAGACTCATTTAAAATGACTGCACTTTTAAGCATTGACTAAAAGATTAGACTTTACATCGAGAAATACAAGTAAACCAAATTACACTGAATACCCACTCTATTTCCAAATCCAGCCTGTTATTCAGATAAACCTGTCGAGGACAAATGTTTTTGGCCAAATATTTAATTAATGTGGACTGTTTACAGCGTGTAATAGTCACCAGTATAAACAGTCACCAAATAACTGTTTTAAGCCCTGCTGATGGATTTAGCAGACAAAGATCTGCAGAGAGAACACATATTGTCTATTGATTGTTTAGATTTGTTATCCAAGAGTGATGACTGGCTGGCTAGTCACTATGGAGATACATTATTTTGCATTAATGCAACATTTTAGAGCCAGAGTTCCTATTCTATTTGTGTACCTGTACAGCTGTCCTTGCTTGGATTAATTTCTACTGGAATTCAGATAGTTTCAGACTACTGACAGATCAGGAATTTCTCAGTACTCAATGAGCTGCATCAACCCATGAGATTTAGAGGGCATTATAATTCTAAGATACTTAACAGTGCACAACAACACCTGGAAGTCAAAAATAATTTCTGCACCAATGCAAACTTCCCAGATCGCTATCAAATGTGCATGCGTTTGCATCAAGGCGGGATCTAATGACGCATTTGAAGATATGAATATAAAGATCTAGCAGTCTGTCAGTTGAGCTGTGATACAAATGAATGTAGTGGCAAGCCGGCCAGGTGAAACTCATGACAGTTTCAAAGTGCTATGCAGCTTGCTTGGCAAATGTTTGGAGAGTAGAGCTATAAGAGATGGCCTGACCTTCGGTAAACAAACATAAAGGCTGGAATATTGTAGGTTTATTCATATTGCCTACATGTAAGTTGCTGTCAAGATTCTGGACCTGAAATACCACTGAAAATGTTAATTGTTGTTATCCTGTCTAACACTAAGTTCCATTAGATCTCTCACTACGGCAAAAGTTTCAGTGTATTCCTGTTGTCTCCTCCCTTCCCTCTGTTACATTACTTTTATATTTTATCTCTGATCTCCCAGGGCCTTCCAGCACAAGCTACCTCTGCTGGCCTGCTCAGTAATCAGATTCTTACAGTTAAGGTTTGTTCTTCTTTAATGTCACTCTGCAATTATGATCTTCAACTTGATCTTTTCAACACAGTTTCATTTGTGATTACATCTCTTGTATCGTTATTGTTTTAACTTTTTTAAGAACCAAAGCTAGTGAGATCTTCATATGTTAACATGTTTTACTAAGCTCTTCCCTCTAAACCACTTCCTGTAGAAATCTTATGCAGCTAATTCCCTCCTTCTCTTGTTCCTTACACTATTATGCTATATTGTTTTCCCCTGCTTTCCTGCTGTCAGATGATCTTCCCAAGCTAGAAACATAACTTCTTCTCAGACACAGGTGACCACCACACTTTTCACAGACACCTTCTGAAGCCAGAGTGAAAAACTTCACGCATGTCTCATCAAGTCCTCTCCATTTTTCATCTCTCTCGTCGTTTATCTTCCTACACTTTCTTCTTTTCTGCTTTCCCCTCTGACATCTGGCAAGTGTGTCCTTGGCCTTGAGACCCTACAATTAGCCGCAATAGAAGTCTGCACTGTTAACAGGCATGCCTGTTTTGAATTAAGAGAAACCCAGAGAATGAGACAGAGAAAGAGGTATATACCCCTTGGCATGGCTAAATGCTTTGTTTATGAACATTAAGCAAGGGAAAACATGCCACACTAACCACAGCTATTTACGCAATCCTAAATAGTGTTTTATCTTGACAGCATAATATGCTAAAATGGGACAATTTTATATAAAACCACAGCCCTGAATTGTCTCCCCTTAGTTGAGTGTACAGTTTGGGGATTTGGCAAGCTAGGCCACCTCAAAGCCAGCACACCACGTGCCTTTAAAACCAGAAATATCTATGAGACCAGTTACTGCTGCCAGTATTTCCTTACTTTATTATGTATGGATTGACATTGAGATAAAATGAATATGGAAGTAAAAACAAAGAGAAATCGTAGTACGATTTGGAGATGTTTGGATGAATATTATTGTTTCCTCCCATGCACAGTTCAGTCTCTCTCTCACACTTTTTCAACTTCTTTGTCTGTCTCTAGGGTGATCAGGGTCAGGCAGGGCCTCCAGGACCCCCAGGGCCTCCAGGAGCACCTGGCCCCAGAGGGCCTCCGGGGAACACAGGCAAAGACGGACCCCAGGGTCACCCAGGAGAGCCAGTAAGAGAGTGAACTTAATGCACCCACTTAGACACATTCATTTTGTGCTATGTAATCAACTCATACTGCAACTGATTCAGACGCATGTGGAGGAAGCTTGCTTTGTCCTTTGGGTGCTGCTCTTCACATGCTCTTTATACACAGCAATGAACTGGGGTTCAATTTGGGTTCAAATTAGTTCAGTAGTTGGGTTCAATTTAAATCACCCACACACTGGCTGGAGAGAAATTCATAGATCTGCTTCAGCCATTTTTCTTCAAATCAGCCTAGTTTTCACCACTAGCACGACTGTTATTTAATACATAATACATCTGTTTGACTTAAATGACTAGTTAATTAAGATGCTACAATAATAATAATAATAATAATAATTATTATTATTATTATTATTATTATTATTATTATTGTTATTATTATTATTATTATTATTATTATTATTATAGTTAATTAACCTCACCCACAAGCAGGGTTATTCCACTTTAGAAATCACAAAACTACTAAAATACACTGAGGTTTGGGGTTTAATAGTTTGTATTGGACTTTTATTTTTTGCTCCAATGTGGGTTCCTTCCACATTCAATAGTCTTGTTGACTGACTGACTATTGAAATGGCAAAAACATGTCTAATGCCTTGCAATGTGAAGTTCTTACAGGAATCATCACATAGAGGAAAATAGTCACATTTAAAGTTTTAGCTAGAACTGGAATTGTGGCAATGGACTGCTCTCTTGAAGGCCATCCACAGACTGTTTTTTAGATTTAGGTTAAGGCTCTGACTTGGACATTCAAGGACATTCACTTGTTTTGTTGAAAACTGAACCACCTGCCCATTTGCAGCTGTCTAGGTGAGGGCCACAGGTTTTCCTCAGAAATCTGGGTGCATTGAGTAAACCATTTAGTTCTAACCAATTTTGCAGTTCCAACTGAACAAAACTAATCCCACAATATAATGTTACCACCACCATACTTAACAGTGTGTATTATGATGTGCTTAGCTTTTTTCCTAACATGGTGTTTGGATATTGTTTTTAAAAAAGTTTAATCTGGTCACCTCTGATCATAAAAAATTCTGACTCAACATGCTACTATTTCAAAAAAGACATCTTTCTTCTTACCCTGCCATATAGCACATCTTGGTTTAAAGTTTGTTACATTGTTGTCAAACACACAGACCGAACAATCTCATAAAGGCTTGTAAGTCCTTCATAGTTACAACTAGGATCTTGATAGCTTCCCTGACCAATATCGCCCTGGCTTGGTAATCCAGCCCAGTTTAGTTAGTTCTTTATTTGGCATCATACACTTCGCAATTCATAATGTTGACCAGTATTCAAAGACAAGTGTTTAGACCTCTGAAATCTTTTCATATTTTTCACCTACCTTGTTCTATTAGCAACTTTATTCTGGAGGTTTTTGTATAGTACATTTCCAATCAGGCTGAATTCTTTGTATTACCATACTACTAATACTGGAACCCTCAAGGAACAGCCAGTTTTATTCTGAAATAAACAAAACTATTGCAGTTGATGTCTCAATTTGGGGCAATTAACCCGTTGTATGATCTAAAAGGTGATTGTTTGTACTTGAGCAAGTTTATAATGTTTACTCTTAAGGGATTGATGACTTGCATGAACATTATATTTGTATTTTACTAATTACATTTTAATAAAAGTTTTAATATCTCATTTTTTTATCTTATTTTCAATGTTGAAGTTGGTTGAGGTTTGCAATTTATAAATACTGATGTCAAGTAATATTTAATTTATTTACATTTTTGTAACGTGACAAAGGGTACAGGATTTGACAGGGCTGGTGAACAGATAACCAATGATCAGCCAGTCAGTCTCATATAACCTATTCTGTTTCTGTCACATTTACACTTGCATAGCACACAGGCAACAGCAGCACTTTCAGAATGCAATTTATGCGTTTACAGAGCTTTAAACATGGCTCAGTATTTTAAATTGGTAATCAGTAAATTAACAATGGCAAAGAAGTGCCAAGACAGCATCCCCTGCTATATTTGTATAGCGATGAAGAAAATTTCCAGTTGAACAAAAATGGTGTTTTATGCTGTCAAGTATAATTCTTAAACAGAAGGAACAGTGTAGAACAGTGTAATTGGGCAAAATTTGAATCAGCTTATAATATACTTTTTTCAATCAGTGCATCTCTACCCTATAGGCACCACCTCTATAATGTCCTACCTAGGATGTATCCCACTTTGGCCTATTGTTCACAGGATCTACTGGGGCCCCAACCAGCCATTATTTATTATAAATTATTTGGGGGAAAAATAAATAATATTTAATTCTAATTATTCAACTAAATAGCATACTTAAATAAATGTAAATGTCACATTCAGTCAGATATATTATATTTTAGCTTAAAATAATTACTTTTTTTTGCTAATAATTTTAACTTATTAATATTCATGCAATTCTTTCTAAAGGTAAGTCATAATGTCTGCCAGTTTTTACAATATGTTTATTGTGTTTTACAGCTACAGTCATCAATTTTAGTTACTCTTAGTTTAGAATTTTCATCTCAGTTGACTAAACTGCAGTATAATAATAATAGATGAATAGATAGGCACCATGCTCAAAACAGTTTCATGTCTTGATGACATGGTCACGACATGGGATGCTGGAAGTATGCAAATAGCTAAAAACCTTCTACAGTTCTGAATAAACCTGAATATTCCAAGATTTTAGTGCATTTCGTATTGGAAACACGCCACTTAACGAGCGTTACGCCAGGAAACAGAGTCATCTAGTGGTAAAGAAGCAAATCTACACCTTGACCTGCTGTATTTCTCTCTTTATTAAACATGAATGTAATTGTAAATTATGCTAACATTACATCTGCTTTCCAACAGGGCCTTCCTGGGAAGGATGGGAATGAGGTTGGTATTTCAGATTTCATTCGGTATGATGTAATGACACTGCTACAGTGCTTGTCAGAACCAGTTTTCTAAATGGACTCAGATTGATTAAATGACTGGTATTTCAGTATCTTTGTACTTCTTTGCTTTAAAGGGTTTAAGAGGACCACCCGGCATAATGGTATGTTCTTTATTATTATTCTTCATTGTTTTTACTGAGCTTGCTTCAATATGACATTATGCTGGTGGTGGTGTGGTCTCTTGTTTATTCGACTTTCTCTTGTGCAGGGTGAGCCTGGACAGCCAGGCATGGCTGGACCTCAGGGCCCTCCAGGGCTTAAGGTAGGTTATTAACATTTTCTAAACTCTTTCAACTAAATTGTCAAACTTGCTGAAACCAGTGAAACAATCACAATAAATTAATGGTAATACTTACATACAAGTTGCTATATAAGCTTTGTGCTTATCTATTGTGCAGGGAGATCAGGGTTTGAAAGGTGATGAGGGGAAACGAGGCATGAATGGACTTTCAGGTGTAAAGGTACCGTTTTATGGACTATACTGCTGGCACTTGTACACTCAGTTGCTAATTTATTAGCATTATAGATGCACTTCCTGAGTGTAGCTCATCTGTGAAGATGTCAGTCATTATTACATATACATGTTAAGCTCTGGGATATTTTAGACAGTAGACATTCAGTTCTTATAGCTGAAGTGTTGGATATGGGAGAAATCTACAGGAGTAATGCAACATCTACTCTTATGCTAATCCAGGGTATACATGGTCCAGCATAGTAAGAAATACACACTGTGAGCTTTTAACAACTAATAAAAAGACATGTACATGTAAAACAGATCACAGACGCAGAAGAAACTAAAAAATAAACAGACCACGGTCCAGCCATGCATAAAACTTTAAGACACTTTGCTAAACACTAAAGGGACTGGGAAACAAACAGGAAGCGGCAGAGTATTAACTGTTTGAGTTTAAAGTCTCTTATACACAAGAACTAAATTCTGAATTTTAGCAAAGCAGTATGCTGTTCATGTGTGTAGCTGTGTTTGTACTGCTGTTATTGTGACAATTGCAGGCCAAATGCCACTTGTACAGAAACAGTTATATGAGACTGATCAGCTGATCACCTGACTGGCCTAGTCACTTGCCTATGCACCTGTAGCTATATTAAGGTAGCTTCATTATTATTTAAAAAGTCCTGATAACATTTTTACACACCATAAATGCTTTAATTATTTGATAAATTATGTCACATCAGCATCAGAGTCTATTCATAACAGAACCAAGGTTGTGATGATAATAATCAAACATACTCACTGAGGTAATTTAATGTATCAATTAACACACTTATTTGGAATGTGGGAATAAACTGTAGAACACATAGTACACCCACCAGGACATGGTAAAGACATGTAAACTCCACACAGGTGGACTTCAAGGTCAGGATTGAACCACTGACCTCCTGAACTGTATGGCCTTTGCACTGACCACTTCTGCCATCATAGTGCCCCACCCTGAATTCTAAATTCTTTGGGTCCTATTGGTTGCTCAGTTTTGCACTGAATGTCTCAAAAGGCACAAGTTCGTTTACTACCTCTCAGTTTAATGACTCTCACTATTGCTTCAGTACAATCATCATTAATTCGTCACTTACTGGGTTCTAGAAGAAGGAGGTCTTGGACCTTTCCAACTGATATTCATTTATTTATTTCACATCATGTCAGCATCAGTGGACATTTTCAGGCGTATAGTTAAAAGTGCATTTGTCAAACACTGAAACAAATTTAGAGTGACCATTTAACTTAAAACAATTTTGGAATGATTTCCCAGTGAAAACACAGATACAGAATGCTGGGGTCAGGATCACACAGTGTGGTCTTTGGAACTATGTATCAGCTGGGCTAAAGTTATTTTTATATAACTGTGATATTAAAACAACCATGGATGCAAAACAATGGATGCAAAATGCATTATGTTTACATTAATGTTAATTAAAAACAAAAAATTCTGTATGCTGATCTTAGTCCACAAGTCACACCTATTATATTGTTACCATACCATTTCTATTTCCTTGTCATGGCTGTAAAGTGAATAGTGGACCACCCAAGTAATATTTGATTAATATTGACCTCATGTGGACCTTGGTTTTAATGGCTGGGGCACAAGGTGCAGGTAATAACTGTGCATAGTAACAGATGTGCTACAGAAGACTATGTGCACCTATACTGTGCTTGAGTGTTTGTACAAAGTAGGTGTATGTAATAAATTAGCAAATGAAAAACGTGCATCAGATATATTATATCACTATATATAATATTCACTAAATATTGAACATCATTATTAAGTATGCATGTTCAATTGTGCACATGCCGTTGCAGGGAGAGAAAGGGGACGCTGGAGCTCCAGGCACTGAGGTAAATTGCCAGTGTCTCCAGACGTTGGACAACAATATACATGTTTATATCAGTTCAGGCATTGTAGCTGACACTAACATGCTCAATTTTCATTCATTTTGTCTTCTTCATTTTTCTTCCTTCCTCATGCTGCTTTTCGGGGTTGAAGGGTGCCCCTGGGATCACTGAGAACATTGACTTGTCTGAAAGGTTACAGATTCTGCAGGTGAGGATCAGCCAGCATATAGAAAGAATAACAATTATTCATGGTCAATATTAGGAAAACTGCCCATCATACTTCTTTTGAAACAGGGCCCACCTGGTCCACCAGGACCTCCTGGCCAGCAAGGAGAAAAGGTGAGAATATTGCTGTTAACTATTTACATCAGCACTAGCACAATATGACAATTGACTGTAGAATATAAGTACAAACTAGTATCTGTCTACACCTTGTTTGAATGCAAACTGGAAAAAACAATCACTAAACAGTCTCAAATTGTGCTGAATAATGAGCATTGTCTGTACAGGCAGGTTACCAGGGTTAGTTATTTTGTTAATCCAGTAATATCTTAAAATGACACTTATAACCATATTGTTTAACAGTGGATACTATAGTTTGAATCATTGTTAGTGGTATGCATTACACCACACAGCATATTCATTAACTTTGATGGTGAAATATAGTTTCCGCTATATTTTATAACAAATCACCATATACACCAAGCAGAAATAACATTAAAACCACTTTCTCTGCTCTGGATCACATTAACTGTCCATTATATTAGCTCAGTTTACTGTGTAGGTGCACATAATACCTTCATATCCCTGCTGGTCTGAGATCTAACCACCAACCAAAAATGTACAGCCAACAGTGTCCTGTGACCAGCATCTAGTGAGCAGTGATGAATAATTAGTGAATGACTAACAAACTGTGCAGCAACAGATGCGCTATTGTCTCTGACTTTGCATCTGCAAGGTGGAACAAAATGGTAGATGTTTATAATGGAGTGAACATAGTGTTTAAATACTCCAGCAGTACTGCAGTGTCTGATCCACTTATACCAGCACAACACACCACCACATCAGTGCCACTGCAGTGCTGAGAATGATCCACCACCCACATAGAACTTGACCTGTGGTGGTCAACTGAAGTGCAGGGTGCAAGGGGTCAAACAAAGAATGCAGAGCAACAGATGCACTACAGTATGTAATTGTTAGACTAAAAAGTGTTCCCGTATGGTTTGCAGAGCTAATAAAATGGTCACTGGCCGTAGAAACGAGGACGTGGGTGTAGTAGTAGTAGATCTGATGTAGAGCAGACTGGATTTAGCACTACAAACAGTAGTGGCAACCATATCACTGTGTGAAAAATCAAGTACCATAAAGCACTGCAGCTACGGTATTGATTACCGAATTACTAATGTAGGGAAATTTTGCATTTGATAAGTGGATTCTCACATCGGGTGTTCTAGGCAAGCTCTGTGCTTACACTTGCTTTAGATTGGCAAACACAGTCTGTGCAAATGTGCACCACAACCATCTGGCAGGTTTGTCCATGGTGCAAATCCATTTTAGTCTGCCACCTCTCTAAAGAAGGAATCTGAATATTGGTGCTTTGTGCTGTACAAGCCATAAAGATAAAGATAGCCATAAAGATGTTAGTGATGCATTTGGTTATCACTATTACTACACAACTCTAGTTCTACACACAATGGAATTCCCTTCCATATAGTTCCTTAGGTAGGATGTCTACTGCATGAAGGATTGAGATCTACCATATGGTAGACCAAAAACAACATAGAAATGCCTTGCTAGTATATATGTTAAAGTGTGAATTGCACAAAAATAATGCTTATTGTAAAATAATCAGCATTACATTAATGGTATACATTTGTTTTAATCACTGTATGTCAAGTAAATAGTATAAATCTTTCAACAGGGAGAAATTGGCTTTCCTGGGATACCTGGATCAGAAGGCAGAAAGGTGGAGTATCCCATATTCTGGTGAACAAATATACGGGGTAACCCATTTGGAATTACAAAGATTTTCACTTTAATTAATCATTAAATCATTAATGATTATGGTTAGTTGTGGCAATGTAGCAGTTAAGGTACTATGGTAAGTCCAGGTTTCAACTCCCAACGCTGCTAAGCTGCCACTGCTGGGCTTTTGAAAAAGGCTCTTAAACCATACTTGGTTTGATTATTAGATTTTATTTTAAGTTGCCCTATATAAGAGTATATGCCAAATGTCTGAAAAAGATGTACTATGATCTTCCTAAAATTCACAACTATAAACAAATGTATGTTGCCAAAACTAATAGCACACATTAATTCACACTGATGCACATTGAGATCTGTCTGAGAGCCAGTGCCTAGCCATAAGGCATAAGGCAGGAACAACCCTAGACAGGGCACCAATCCACCGTAGGGCACATACACTCATATAATAGGGACACTTTAAAAACACCAGTTGACCAAACACACATCTATGGACTGTGGGAGGAAGCCAGAGTAAATCCACCTGGACATGGGAGAACATACAGACTCCACACAGAAAGGACCCAGACCACTCCACCTGGGACCAAATCCAGGACCTTCTCTATGTGAACTGACAGTGCTTAATAACACACAAAACTTTTGTATTACTTACTTGAACACACAAATTAATCATTCACAGATCAGGCTAGAAAAATTAACAATGTTTAACAATCCACATAAAAACAAGGAAAATACCTGTAGAAATCTACAAAACCTTGCAAACTATACTGTGACAACAACAAACATTTGTTTATTATTATGTGGACTTTAGAATGCTTCAGAACTTGACACAGTTGAAATGCTCTGGCATCATCATGAAAGCCTAATATTACTTCTCACCATTTTGCAAATCTGATCAGCAGCTACAGGATAAAATATTAGCCCACAGGTAAAAGTTAGTCACGTATTTTAGCCTGTACTGTGAGTGTATATGAATGTGTTGTATATCTGTATCCAAGGAAGGCAAACAAGGAAGTTCAGCAATGTGACTATATAACTGTAGCACCACACAGATTGTTGTACCAAAGATAAACTTAAGATTGTACTTCATTATCTTTCCTCAGGGTGAAAGGGGGGAGGCTGGGGAGCCTGGAGTGGCAGGAGAGAAGGGAGAGATGGGTCAAACTGGACCAGCGGTGAGTAGGGTATTGCCTTGTATCAAGACTAGTGATCCAAAGAAATTACTGTGAAATAAATGTTGTAAAGAGGAGAATATCATACGTACTGACTTTAAAATGCATCTTAATTTCAGGGGGCAGATGGGCAGAAAGGGGAGAAAGGAGACTCCAGAATTGAGGATAACTTGGTTAGTAGAAATGACTATCATGCATCCCTAAGAGGGATTCTGATGTCTGAACTAAAGTGGGGACTTCTGGGGCTGTGCAATTACTACACTAACCACTTGCACTTTTGTACTTCCCCAGCCTCAACAGAGTTGAATATGCAAAATAGGGTTATTGCAACTGACCTGCCTTTAGAGGTACTCTGCCCTGAACCATTTGTGGGCCAATGGCATTGATCTCTCCTTTCCATCTTTCAGCCACTAGCGATGAGCAAGAGTTCAGTGGCTACAGCAGGTCATCAGATGGGCACTTTACCTTTTTGATGTTTTGTCAAATTAAGTCCATAACACATCCAAAGGGCTTGACTGCATATCCTTCAATCCTCAGCTGCCCAAGTGTTCTGACTGCAATGTCTGCTTGATGCACTTTCTCATCCTTGCTTTGTCAGGTCAAAACATATGACTGAAAGGTCACCACAGTTCCACTTTGCATCCTCAGTTATTTTGGTGATTATGCTGGTGTGGTCGAGGTAACCTTCTCCATGTCTCCCAAGGTGTCTTCCCTTCTGGGGTCACTGTGAACCTGGTGGAGGTGCCCCTGTACCTCGTCCTTTGTTTCCTGCAGCTCCCCAGATCTGTTTTTGCCCAAAAGTTTTGACAGATATTTAGCTGGGTTTCCTGTGAAGTCTGCTCCTTTATCTATCGTTTACTGTCCCTCCGGTGACATTTAGCTTTCCTTAGAGTCTTCATGTGCTCTCTCAAGTTGACACAAATTTGTGTAAGAGCTAATTTCTCTTACAAAAAAGCATCTGTTAATGCTTTGCAAAAAGCCTTCCTCAGTTTACATAGATCACTTATCAAAACTGCTATCTTCTGGGTATTTGCTTTTGCCTTCCTCTAAAAAAAAGCAATAATCACCTATGCTCCAAATGATGGACGCCATGGCTTTGAACTACTTGCCCATGTCTAATGCCAGTGTCAACTCCAGCACTTGGTTTACGTCATTACGGAACCTTTTCCCCTTTTTCTTTGCCCCCGGCGCAGCACAGGTCACTTGTTACTTTCCTGCTGCTCCTGTACAGACATTCTGTCCAGAAAAATATGCTGGTGTTTTACCCTCCTTTTTAAACATGAAGTCTGATTTTAAATAGAATAAATCATGTCCAAAGGCACACATTTGGGGTGGCACATTGATACAAGAGGTTAGCTCAGTCCCTGCACAGCTCCAGAAATCCCTGGGTTTGATCCTGACCACGGCCTTCACCTGTATGGAAATTTCATGTCATCTCTACATGCTTGTGGGTTTAATCCAGTTTCCTCTCACTTTTAAAGGATGTCCAAGAGGTTTATTGGCCGCTTTAATGGCCGCTTTAAATCTTTAGATTAGTTAGATCCCCAAATTCAGACTGCACCCATATTTCGTTTCCTCCCCAATATCTGCGTAGGTTCTGGGAACACTGTTTTCCCCACATATTCCAAAGGCATTTGTTAGGTTAATTGGATTCTCTACATTGGCCCACTCTGAATGTGTATGATATAAATAGCCAGTGATGCTGATGCAACTGTAAATATTTAATATGAATTCCAGTGGAGTTTGAAGGCTAAATATAGGGTGCTTAAACAATCTTATGTACATTCTTACCTTATAAAGTATTTTAATAAATTGCTCATGCACATATATTTTGATATCATTTAACTCTTCATTTGCTCTAAGGCTCAGATTATCCCACTGCCAGGCCCTCCAGGTCCTCCAGGACCACCCGGTCCTAAGGGCATCATGGTAAAGAAAAATATTTTACCATTTTCATAATGTCTTGAGCTAGTACTTTTGTTTTGAAAATTAATTACGGCATGAAAATAATTATTATTGTTACTTGATTTGTAGGGACATCATGGACTTCCTGGCCAAAAGGTATACATGTTGTGCCAGCTTGATGCAAATCAAATCACTCTGAATAAGTTGCTTGGCCCGACGGCAAAGTGGATGTAAATATATGTATGCATTTTAACTCAGGGGGACCCAGGTGAGGCAATAAAAGGAGAGAAAGGGGATATTGGAGAGAAGGGTCCACCAGGGCTACGGGTAAACCCTCTATCATACCTTTTGTGTTTACTACCATTACACAGTTTTTTCCATTACATCAGCACTGTTCAGTTACCAGTCCATCAGCCACATCCAACCCTTATTTTTATGGACTTTGTGATTGTTTTACCATATAATCAATCAAAGGATTAGAATATTCTGTGCTTATTAAGCAAATTACTCACAGCTATCCCTGTTTTCCCTGTATAGTCAGTGTTAACAGACAGCTATAAGTATCTTATATAAGTAGTTCATACTTTAGCATATAGTTAATGCAAAGTAGTTTGTTATTTTAAAAAATAAATAAAATATCAATAAATATTAATAAACGCAACATCGAAGTATGACACAATTAATATTTTTGACAGTAAATATAAAGTTTTAATTGGACCATACTGCAGTGTCAAGAGTTCAAAGATAGATGTTTATTTACTATTAGAATTTGTTACCTAATCTTTTCATACTAACACCCACTCTGGATTACTGAACACATTGCTTTATATTAATCTTTACAGCCTTTTAGCAAATGTCCTTATTCAGAGTGAAATACAACTGATACAATCTTACAATTTACAATGCAAGCAATTGAGGCTTAAGGGTCTTAAGGCTTAAGGTTTTTTGGGTCACCGCCAACTGTCACCAACCAAGTACATATAGCCTGTATCTGTTTTTCAGATCATCCATGTTTCTTATTCTACAGTGGTTATATATGCTAAATGACTCTACATCTACATTTCCAAATAGTATCTGTAGACTTTATTTGATTAATTATTGTCTTATACACTGTGTTCAGGGTCTTCCTGGTCCTCAAGGATTTCCTGGCTCTAATGGATTAGTGGGTCTACCAGGTGCAAAAGGTGAAAAGGTCAGAGTCTTCTGAACGCCATCATAAAACGTGTTTCACACTATCCCTGAAAATGGAATGGATTATTCAAGCCAGATGCAATTTTGTGGCACATTTTATTTTACAATACACTAGCGTATACTTAAAAGGTGATGACAGCTTTAGGAACTGTGAATGTGATTGGAGTTTGAAAAACCTATGACCCAGACCTTTAAAACTATATATTGTACTTGTAATTTTGCAAATGTAGTTTCAGGTAGAGTTATGATAAAATAGTTTATTTTTTCAGAAAAGTTTGTTTATAAATTAGACTACTCACAAAAATGAGGGGATATTTCCTAAAAAAAAAAAGAAGAAGAATTTGATTTCCATCCATAAAGAAGATCATTAGAAAAGCAAGTCAAACAAAGTTGATTATGCAAATAAGATGCAAACTCGATTATGGTGATTAAGTAGCCAGTTACATATTCATGGGGGTGAACAGAAGCATGTCAAATTGGGCCAGAGTGCAACAGTGACTGTTCAGTAGGGTGTACGGTCACCCAAGACTTCCAAAACACACTGACAGTGATTGAGCATGGACAGAATTAGATTATCCAGCAGTTCTTGTGGGATCCTCTACCATTCTTGCTCCAGTACAGTCCAACACAATGGAGCCGATTTTGTACGGTCTGGGTCCATATCTGTCATCCAATGGCAGCAAAAAACTGTCCCCACAACTCTGTGCCTGCTCCTTCTTTCCAATAAGGTCATCTCTTGCTGTTGTGGCAGATGGGTGACCATGCCCTAGTCTTCTTTGCACTGTTCCACTGCTGTTGTCTGTGTTTGACCAGCTTCAATATGTCCTATAGCTCTCCAAGATTCACATTCAGGTATATCCTGTTACAGAGGCATTGCAAGGGCTGGAATGTTACGGGATGTGCACTTTCAAGATCAGGAAACGTTCAGATACTCCAGCACTTTTTGAATTTTATATAGTGCATTTTCAGTAGTTGAATAAAAAACATTTTTGCATCGCATATGCATTATAGAACAACTGTCTTTAATGTGTCATTTGCTGATGTTGTTGTTTAATTAAAAAAACATCAAATGTTCTTTTTTATCACTTCCTGTTCATTTTGAAATATCCTTTAATGTTTGTGAGCACTGCATTTATAAGTACACGTTTAGCTTATGAATAAAGTATTTCAGATTGTTGGTAAGAGATGAAAACCTCATTAGAAATGTGGCTGGGTTATAAACTGGAACAGAAAAAGTGACATTATGTGAACATAATGCAAACAGAACAGAAAAAGCTGAAGTGAAAAGTGTGGCTTGTTGATTAGGGATGCATTCATGATTGTTTCAGTAGAAGCATGATTACCTTATGTGCTGTGAAACAGACGATTACATGAATTGTAATTCTTTTAACAGGGTAAACAAGGAGAAGCCGGATTAGATGTGAGTTTGAACACATACTCATATCGCAATATACACTCACCAGCCACTTTATTAGATATAATTTGCTTGTATTAGGCCGACTTTTGCCTTCAGAACTGCCATAATTCTGCAAAGAATAGATTCAGCAAGGTATTGGAAACCTTCCACATGGATGATTGCATCATGCAGTTGTTGCTTATTTTTATTTTTTGGCTGCATTTGTGAATCTCTGAATGTGAATCTCCTGTTCCAACACATCCCAAAGATGTTTTAAGATCTGGTGACTGTGGAGGCCATTTGAGTACAGTGAATTCATTGTTATGCTCAATAAGCCAGTTTGAGATTATTTCGGCTTTGTGATATTCAAAGTCCTGCTGGAACCATCAGAATATGTGGTAAGAGATGGACATGGTCAGCAGCAATGCCACATTTTAAAGTCACTTAAATCACCTTTTTTCCCCATTCTGGTGCTTAGCTTGAACTTCAGCAGGTAGCCATGTCTACATGACATGAGTTGATGTCATGCTGGCTTTGACGATGAGAAAAATCCAATAAAATTTGAAGTTGCTGGCATGGGTTTGGCTGATTGGTTGATTACATATTTGCGTTAACAAGCACTTGAACAGGTGTACCTAATAAAGTGGCAGGTGAACGTAGCTGTGTTTCTTCCTTTAAAACTTCTGCTCATCTTTTATTTGCTGTACTAGGGTTTCCAAGGTCTCCCTGGTGAGAAGGGTGACAGAGGTGACCGAGGAGAAAAGGTCAGGAAAACATTCACCTGCCCTCTCTTTTTATTATGTTTATTTAGTTGTGAAATTCATGTACTATAACATTAATTTTCTCTTGTTAATTTGCTATGATTTATTGTATTTATTTTAGGGAGAAAGAGGCTCAGTGGGGAAAAAGGGTCTGAAAGGACAGAAAGGAGAACAGGGTCCACCAGGTCTGGACCAGCCTTGTCCTGTGGTATGTTATTAATCTGTGTAATCATTGTCAAGAAACGGAGAAAGTCTCCTGAGTTTAAAACTACCATAAATGATTCATGTACTGGTTTGTGGGTATATATTATTTGGGGCATGATGAGTATAATGTGGATGAGTTTCACTGGCAGGACTCCAGCAGAGAACATGTTGGGGAGGCTGATGTTCTTGCAGTTACCCCATGTCATTCGGTACACTATTTCTGCTCTGGGTGTGCTGTGGGTTTTTATATATAGCAATGGAACCACACTTATATAGAAAGGCAAGAGAATAAGCTGTACTGCTTACAAAAAATGGAGTATACTTCAAATTTAACTAAATTCAAAATTAACTAATTTTAATGATATATCCCATAATGAAATATCCCCTGACTTGTGAGCAATGGATGAAATTTTTATTGAATTCCAAAAATATGTCTAGAACAATTCTTAACCTTGCCCTATGATAAATAACACCCCATAATAAAATTCTTCTTATGTTTCATTTGCTCATTTCTCATGTGTAGTTTGACTATATTTGTTTTTTAAGTAATCTGTGGTGTCTTTGGTGAGAGCATGAGGTGTTTTCTTTGGGCTTTGAAGTAGGGGTGTGTGATATGTATCCTCTACAATAATATCTTAATTGTTGTTTTATGTTGTTTTTATTGTTGTTTTAGTTAAGTTAAAAATGAGCATACAATCTATGTGAGGAGACAAAATACAGACACCACCAGCCTCACAGTCTCATCCTCACCCGCATGGAGGTAGTTTAGTTTTGAAAAGTTGCTCAAAATCTACATTCTACAAATCTACAAACTGTGTTGGAAATCGGATGCCGTTAAAAATTCTACAACTAACTTATTTTATCTGCCAATGACTGTCTGGAATATGTAATTTATGACAAACTTTGAGAATCAGCTGTCTATGGCAGGTTTAAACCAAACCAGATAGCACAAAAACACACTCAGCAAACCTCAGCGGAATTGTTCTACAAAAATAAGTCCCTGATGACAAGAAATGCAACAGACACAACACATAACAAATGCTGCCATCAGTAATATTTAGAAAGACATGGATTCAAGAATTCAGTCAGTTAAGAATTTGCTTATTGAACATCGTTGTCATCATCAGTGGAGATTTCAGTGACACAAGTTACATCACGTTTCATGTAAGCACTCAAGTCAATGCCGATTTAGAGTGATTGTGGGAGGAAGCCATAGTACCCGGATTAAAACCACACAGATGTGGGGAGGACATGCAGACTCCACACAGGGGAGGTCTCCAGGTCTTTTTTGTTATGAAGCAGTGGTGCTACCCACTGAGCCACCATGCCACTTTTGAATACTATAGAATTCAGATATACACTGTACACTGTATGGTCTGATGACATTTATCGACACAATCCTATTTACTGTTACACAGCACTACCATGAAGTGGTTAAAAGCATATGGTATTACACTCTTACATCTCTACAAATCACTGGTGGCATGAAGAGTGTGGAAGTGTGGAAATTGAATTCACTGTATCTTCTTATTTTCTCAATAATGCAGTACGCATTTGTCTTATTTTCTTAATTCTGTTCCTAGGACAGAGACGGACTACCAATACCAGGATGCTGGCACAAGGTTTGTATAGTACTTAAAACCTAAAAATATGGCAACATATATTAGCATATATTAATATAAATTAGGGCTATAAAAGTTAATGTGTTAATAATGTCTCAAAGTTATAACATTTTATTGCTTATATTTCTTTCAAAGTCGTTAAACACATTTTGTTATTTGACCTTGTGGACGCAGCTATGAAAAAAACTTGAATTGGTAAGGATGGTAAGGATGGTAAATTATTTTGGATACTTCTTTACATGCATTACTAATGTCTGTGTGACCACAGATTCACATAAACTTGTTAACAGACTCGGACTTAACAGACGTTGTGTAAAATATAAATAAGAACAGAATATGATGATTTGCAAATCCTGTTCAGCCTATGCTCAACTGAATACACTACAAAGGCAAGATATATAATGGTCAAATGGATCAACTTCATGTTTTTATTTTTATATTCACTCATTTTGAATTTGATGTTAGGGCTGATAACAATCCAGACAGTCCTTTTCCCCTTTGGCCCAGAGGACACGGCATCTATGATTTCCAAATACAATTTAAAATGTGGACTTATTTCCACTTTGCACCAGTCAGATGAGCTCGGGCACAGAGAAGCCAGATTGGTTTCTGTGTGTTGTTGATATACGGCTTTAACTGTGCATGGTAGAGTTTTAACTCACACTTGCAGATGGAGGGATAAACTGTGACCACTTACAATGGTCACTGAGCCCATGTGGTAATATCTATTACAGAATTATGTCGGTTATTAATGCAGTGCCGCCTGAGGGACCGAAGGTCACGGGCATTCAATGTTGATTTTCAGACTTGTTGCTTACTTGCAGAGATTTCTCCAGATTCAATGAATCTTTTGATGATATTATGGACTGTAAATAATGAAATCCCCAAATTCCTTGCAATTGCACAATGAGAAACTTTGTTCTTAAACTTTTTGTTCACAGAATTTGTTCACAAAGTGGTGAAACATCATCATGAATGAGTCTTTTGGGGATGCTCCCTCTATATCCAATTATGAAACTCACCTGTGGAATGTTCCAAACAGAAGTTTTTGAGCATTCCTCAAGTTTAGTTGCCCCTGTCCCAACTTTTTTGGAAAGCGATCATCAAATTTTTCTGTTGAACATTAAATGTATTGTCTTTGTAGTGTATTCAGTTGAATATGGGTTAAAAAGGATTTGCAAATCATTGTATTCTGCTTTTATTTATGTTTTAAACAACATCCCAACTTCATTGGAATTGAAGCACATTACACACCTTGCTCTTAAGGGGCACTCAATAACAAAGTTTTTTAAATTCCTCCATCTGTACAACATCTGTCTGACTGTCAAGGCCCACACTAACATTTTGTAACGTTTTTCAGCCTATTGAACATTAGCAACCTTTTCTCATGAGAAAGCTCCTTTGTTCATACCATGATACTCTTCATGATACTCTTCCACAAACTATATGTGGTAAAGATAAGACTCTAATAGATCAATGTTTTTTAAATACAACCATGTGCACACTCATGCCTGGTTGTTGTCCCATTGTTTGAAAACACTTGACACCTGTTTCACCTTGAAATTAACCACTAATCCTAAATTAAATTAAATTTAAATAATATTCCTTAATAAATAAATGGTTGTGGTCTTGATAACTTGATGGAAGCGCTTTCCTTGTTCTTCACTCGTAGCTTCAAGATTTGAGGGGAAGTAGTTCAGCTGGCTATCAAGGAAAAGCAATTTGACACTGATGTTCATTTGAAAAGAAATCAACAAATTCTGAACTAAAATGTTACAATTTTGGCACTGAAGATGTCATAAACAGCAGAACAAGCATCATTTTCTATGGTTTTCATGGTATTGTGAATTCTCTATCTTTGATAAAGAAGCCTAATTTTCAGGCTATCAAATATGCCAGCTTTCAAGTTCTCATGTGAAGGAGCAGGAAATACAGGTACATGATGCACTGACCCTCTTGAGCCTTAAGGAACTGTTTCATGAGGATTAACACTTCTGAGGAAGTGGTTAATACGTAATTTTCACTGATCTCAAATGTCTCTCTAGCAGACTTTCCATCTATAATTTTCTGCCTTTGCTCAACTGGAGGTCACAAAATGTCTTGTACCTGTCACAAGAAGCAAGGACATTTTGTGGAACCGCTTTGTTGTAATAGAAGCATGGAAGCATGTAGCCTTTAGGTAGCTACATACAATTCTGCAATGGACATTATATTTGATTTCTTGAAAAATGGTTCTCATGGATTCATATTTACAAAGTGAGCAATAGAAATGAAAGTTGATTTATTACCATTGTGAAGCAGCACACATTTTAGACTTCTCTTTTAATTTCTCTTTCAAAAAAGTCTCAATTTGTCAGCTACATAACCATCACATCCCACTGTCTTTCATAAGTCATTTGATGTCAATGCAGTATACAAGCTCCTCGTCCGTATAAAATATTCCAGAAATTGGTATCTGGAGTCAACAGGTTCTTTTCCTTTAGCCTTAAACCGAGTAACTCTGCTGACCACTTAGGCAGATCAAAAGCAATCAGTAAGCAGTTTGTTATATAGCTGAGGGGAGATTTGGGTACTAGATGGGAGGTTTTGTCTTTGTGTTCATGCCTGTGATAATTACCATGCAGGACAAGCAGTCATCAACATTTTTTGAGGCTCTTGCCACACCATTGGATCTCCAAAGCTGAGACTTTTAGTCTGACCTTCAGTCCAATGTCTCAGGTTTTTATCACATGTTCTGAACACTTTATGGAGTACCCAATGTTTGTCTTGGTCACCCAGATTAACCCCCAAATTTGCACAGTAATGTTTTCGTGTCCTTTGTTTGGGTGTTGCAAAATAACTACAAATGTAACAGAATATACCAGTAAATCCTGACACTGTCCACAAACACTTAGAGAGTTGGCTGACATTCAACTAAGACAGATCTAACAGCTTTCGGAGTTCAATTTATTGCAACTTCTGACTGAACACTGCCGTCAGTTTTCAGGTCACTTATATTGCCATAAAATGCAGACATTAGCAGTTTTATACATAGTTTATTGTTTATTCAGTGTTTATTTGTGTACTTTGTGTGTATTTAGCATATCTAAATAATAATCTTATGTTATTCCTATAAGAGATTCTGAGTATACAGCATTTTGTGACTGGAGGAAACAGATATGATTTTTAAATTCAGAACACAAAAATGCATAAAAGATCATGTTATCTTGTAGTCAGCAAACCCTGTTTTATTTTTTGATTTTTACAACCTAAAGGTTGGAAACTTCCAATTTTTTCATTTCATGACTGCAACGATAGTGCTCATCCTCCATGAAAAGTACTAGAGAAAGCATTTGTGTGCAGGGACTGGTTATGATTAACGCAAGGGAGTTAACTGCCTTCGACAACACTATAAATTATCCTACTTTTAAAATATAGACATAGGCGTCTGGAACAACTGCAAAAGGCAGAACTACCTCACAAGAACCAGTTGGTGTATATATGCATATGACAAATTATGAGTTGCATATAGAATTACTTGAAATCACCTGTTTCTGTGCCCTGCCAACTCAACTGATCGAAGGACCACGTTATGGTCATGTAATTTGAAGGTTTTTACTCCCAGATCATGCACTAACTCCCATGTTTTGTTAAATAAGAATTTTTAGTTAGATATGTGATTAACTAGTTACCTCTCTTATTCTTTTGCAGTGATGGCCATCCAGAATCATGGAATCTGTATATATACGACTAACATTCTTCCCATTTTGATTTCAGTTTATATACTGAAATATAATTCTGAAAATCATTGTGAACCTCATGTATGCATATTCCATACTGCTGGCTCCAAATTGTAAGGGTTAAAGCAATGTAGCAACAGGAGTTGAACCTAAATATGCTGGATAGCACATGGATTCTGTACTCAATGGATGCAAAGAGACTGCTGCTGTTGACAATGAGAAGAGGATAACCTATGTATACACACATCATCAAAACCCAAATCCCATCTGACAGACTTTACAGTGTGATTACACAGGACTTCTGCTCTGAACTCTATTAAGCAATCTGCATTTACCTGAAGTTCCCACCTGACAGAAGATGACTGCTGACAGCTTCCCTTTTAAGGGAACTGTTTTCACAGACCATTGAATTGGCACTGAAAACTAAATTTTGCATGGGATTTTGATTGCTAGCTCTGTATATTTATATTTGAATACGTTCCAGAAGTTCACCCATTGTGGATGTCAAAAACCTGTACTACACTACAAAAGTTGACATGCTTTCAATAATTATTTTAAGAAGTGTTTAGGAATCCTTCATGCTCTTTTTATACTGTGTAAATAATATGTATAGTTATCATGTTACAATCATTTTTAATGTTTAGTGTTTAAGATTGTGATATTGGTATGCAAAGTTACATTTTGTGTATTAAAGAAAAAAATTACGTAATCTTTGTGTACATTTTTTGGCATGCACATGGATGAACAGCTTCAACAAGAAGTGTATATGTTAATCTGAGTGTTAACAACGCACTGTGTGTATTGCAAGTTTGTTGAATCATTTCCAAATCCTGAATGGTGTGTAATAATTGTAAGATGATGTTCAACGTGGATGTGATGCCTTGTACAAAGGAAGAATGAGTAAATATTCTCAGTAATGTAATTGTATTTCTAGACTGTTTGTCCTTTCTCTTCTGCTATGGCTGTTCTAGACTGGCCATGACCTACAGGTACTAATGGGCATTTTATACACAGGATACTGAAATATATACATTTACAACACCAGATTTGAAATAGTTGGAAAAGTCTGGAAAATGGCAATTAAAAAAGTGTCTAACAGTTTATATATATTCATGCCATTTGTATTTTATGACATGAACACAGGATATTTTATGTTTATTTTTGGTCAACTTAATTTCAGCTTATTTTTCATAAACATACTGCTTTTCTGTGCTCAGATAGGATAGACCATTACACCGTGGAAACATGATATAAATCAGTATTCCAGATGTTTGTTTGTTTTTGTTTTTTAATAAATTGACTACATGTTCTCCGGACGAAAGACGAAAAAGAGCATTGCGGTGAAAACATTGTCACTGGGGTATTTTTCTTCAGTAAGTACAGAGCAACTGGTCAGGACTGAATTGATAATATGTACAGCCAAGAAAAACATGACACCCTAAAATAATTTTACAAAATGTATCCCAGTTTGTTTGCCACAATACTAATGTTGTCCTAGGACAAGCTATACTCAAAATGGTTTATTTAGTTGAATTGTTATTTTGATACAAGTGAAA
>JAUZST010020063.1:0-32754 GCA_034779995.1 Parotocinclus haroldoi
AGCAACAGTAGTTCTTGTTTGTACGTTCGCTATACGTGTAAATCGTACAATAAAGGTTTAATAAACATTTAATAAATAATAATAATTATTATTAAATAATTATAGCACGTCCCATCTTGTAACATAGAGCATGTTCGATTAATCGGACCAGCCGGTTATTAGGACCAAAATGATCCCGTCCCGATGTGGTAACATTAACCGGAATCGACTGTATTTGACGCCCACAATGTTACAGAGGTCCCAAAAACAAAAACCAACCCAGTTTCTCCATTTCGTACCAAAGATCCAGAGAACAAACACTTTAAAACATTTTTTCCCTTTGAAAAAAAACGATTCTTATCATTCTAACCCTGCTTACGGACAAAAGAATAAAATAACTGATTGACAAAAATGACCATAATAATAATAACAATAACAGAATTCTCCCTCTTTCCCCCTTTTTTTAAAGTGTCTAAGACAGTTAAACACTAGTAACTAAAAATAAAATGACATTTTATTTAACGTTTAACACTGTAAACTGTGGAAGGTTACATTTACTGTTGCTGAACGATTTATTTAATGATTTATTTAATGATTTTCGGTACCAAACTGTATAACCGTAAAGCAATAAAAACAAGCGCAGGGGATTTCAGCATGATTTGGTAACAGTTCAGGTGACTGTTGTTCCTCTATTTGTTTAACAAAGGGGTGTCATGCTCCTCTGTATGGGGGGAGGGGGGGGGATGCGCTAATGGGAAGGCGGAAGCACTCTGCTAATTGGCTGCAGAAGCCATGGGTGCTCTGGATAATGTCCTTCCTGTCTCTAAAAGCTTTTTTTTCCCCCTGTTCCGGCTCATTTATGAATCACGGTGGTCGTGGTCATTTCTCCAGCGACGTCTAAGTGCGCTGTGTGTGTTTATTAACCTTTTCCTGTTGTTCTGCATCTCTGGCTCCTAAATCAGATCGATGGAAATCAGTTTAGCTGCTTTTAAGAGACTCTCTGTGGGGGAGTAATAATGTTACCTACGGTTACTGTTACTACTTAGATAGAAACCCGGATTGATTTTGGGGAGTTTATTGTGGTTTCTGGCTTTGACTTGTCCTTATTGAATTTTTGTCCGACACGACACGGAAGGCGAAAACAGACATGCCAAGATATTCCCACTTCTAATGATCAACATTCGCATTTTCTGTACCTCCATGACTCGTCAAATGACCCTCTGACCCTTTTCTCTTCCCACAGAAACCCTCTTTCCAGTCTTCTGTCCTTGTCGGTTGGTCCTGGCTCCTGTAGTTCCTGTTGCCCTTGTTACAGTTTGTGTGTTCCTGTTCCTGACAGGTGCGAATCGTTTGCAATAGATTAACAAACACTAGATTTGAAGTTGCCAGCTATTTTCAAACGATCAGAATTAACGCACGGCCTCGTTAACGAACAGGAATACATGACGAGATCCCCTGTGATGCCACGCAGTAACAGTAAAGAATATTCGTTAACATCAACGTTAAGAGCGTTGTGAGAAACATCACACTGCCCTCAGTTTATCTCAGAACGAGAGAGAGAAGGAGAAAACCAAAACTCTCACGCCCCTGCTTAAACCCTTCTGACAGCTCCCACACTGTGACCTCATAACGTCCAGTCCTGTGATATCAAACTCCAAACGATTCAAGTTTAAGCTCTCATATAAAACAAACTGTAGGGCAGCCTAAAGACACGGGTCAAGCTTTAATTAATAATCCTCGTTATGCAATAACATCGCTCTTCTGTTTCCATTCCTATTCATATTCTTCTTCTTCTTCTTTTTATTTCATCCTGTGCTGGATGCTTCTAGGTTGCAGGGCTCTTGAGAGAGCAGGCGATTAAATGAATTAGGACAAAGTTTTAATCTCTTAAGGTTTTAATGTCTCAAGGATTTGACGTTCTGTACGTTTAAACCCTGAACACAAAACCCAGAGTTCTGAAGTCTTTGAAGGATTTTGCATTTCAAAGTCCAAACGTTGCACAGTTGCAAACTCCTGGGTCTACGGCTTCAAAAGCCAAGCTTCCAAAGAAGGTTAAAAGTACCAGGGTTTTATCATTTTACCCCCCGACTGACAAAGTGAGAAGGTTCGTGTCTTCCCACCAGAATGAGAATTCACTTCCGACCTCCATATTTAACCAAAAACCAAAATAAGCTAAGACAAGATCTTAAGTTATAGCTACAGAAATAAAAAAAAGAGCTAAAACATATGGACTAAACCCAAAACGGCAAAACCCAAGGTGTTCCACAGACAGGATCATTAATGTTAAGTTATTATTAACAGATAAGAACATGCTAAACGTTTTATGACAAAAATTTGATGAAAAAATTCCCAGATTATGGAGTTTGAACATCACTGGGATCTCTCAGCCATTTCACGTCCCAGAGTATTAAAAATCCCCAATCCTTAATATTCCAAACTGCTAGGGATTCCATAGTTGAAAAAAAAAGCTGAGATGAACAAAAATGGGCAGTGTTGGAAAAAAACTTCAACGAAAATGTGCAATTTGTACTGGAATGGAATAAATATGTACAAATAAAATAAGAATTAAAAAAAAACCTTATCAGTATGAATAACAGACATTGAGCGAATAACGTCTACAACATTAAATATAACCTAAAATACAAACAAATCGAATGAAAGAAAATCAAAGAAAGGAACCAACATCTAACAAAAGCAAACAAACAAAAAACAACAAAAGCTGAGAATAACGGGTAAAAACCAAACAAAAACTGGAATCAAACTGCTGAAAAAAGGGATCGCTCGTACTAGTTTTCTGGACTTCAGATCATCAGGTAAACTTTGCTTCAGCACTTTGATGATCATCTGGGCACAGAAGCGAATAACACATTTCTAAACTCTTTTCCCTAAGCAGGCTCTGGGAACAAAGGTCCAGAAGAGGAAGGCTCCGGAGTATCTTTACTCCAGTCTGATTATGATACGGAAAAAGATCCTGTAGATCTAAGCCAACGATCGTCTTGAAGCCGTTTTGCAAATCTGTTGAACGCTGATGAAGCAATCTAATCTGCTTAGCGTCCTGTGAGCCAGATGAAACTGGGTTACTTTGCTGAGAGCCATAAATAATAAAAAGCGTCGCCAGATGAGTCTGAGCGGCCTGTCAGAAGTGCCCGAGTGTTTATGGTCGCTCTCGGATTTAATGCAGCACGTGTTATGACAGGTTCATTACTCAGGAGTTCAGTATTGAGCCTCGTCTCCCGGTGAGATACGGCGGCACAAAAGACTGGAGGAAATAAACAATTCTATGACAGAGTGTGATATTCAAACATCCTCCTGCCTTCACATAATGCAGTCCCACACAATACAAATTGATATGCCTATGATCTTAAAAACAGGGATCTCAAATCTCCCAGGAGGACGGGGTGCCTAATTATTCATCGCCTCAACTAAGAACAATAATCGAACATTATGGATTGGCACCACTGGAGAAAAGCAGCTTTATAATCAGTGGCTTTGCAGCTGCTAATACTCAGGCAACACAGGCCCCCTTCTGCCCTCTGTCTCACTATACGGGGTTCCAAAAACCCAGGCACATGACACATAGGATCTTTGTTGTTATTTAGAGAGAAGCTCGTCGCGTGAGACTGATTGCTGATTTGGGTCAGAGCTCCTCTGATGAAGGCCAGGATGTTTTAGGGCCATCGCGGTGACCTATTTAGTCTCGTGTGCTTGTGTTCAGGCAGCACATTAGGAAGGGGTGAGTCTGCAGCCCAACCCAAAATGAGAGTGGATAAAGATAAGTGAAAAAGCGAAACCAAAACTAAAACAGCAACGCACAAAAAAAGCAATAAAAAAAATAACCTGATGAGCATCAAGGCCTCGAGTTGAACTGGTATCCAGAACCATTACCGTGTTATTACAGCGTTTCTATGCCTGAACTCACTCCCTCTTGGTTGTGTGCAGCCAGAGAGTTGCGCTTATTCATTTTTTATATCCCACTGTGCGTGCTTGTAACCTAACAAACAAGGCGTTGTGTTTATGTTCTCCTTTTTGTATAAATACCCTTTATATTTACGCTACAGAAGCGTCTGATTAACGTCTCGTTTGGCAGAACATAAACGAGCTCGTTAAGAGGTGCACAAGACTCTTCAGTTCCCGGAGGAGTTTAAGAGGGAAACGTTGCACATTAAAGCACGTCCGAATGTTACGAAGGAGGTTTCGAAGTTCTCTACCAAGTGATCAATAAAAATATCATTTGATCGGGAGCCCAAACTATTTTGCGTCTGTAAACGACTCATAAAAGGCGAAGACAAAAACAAACGTGAGCATAAATGATTAAACAGTCGCCTCTAATCCGGAGGGTTGTGATCGGCTTTATTAATAAAACGATCTCAGAGGCATTGCACCGTGGCGTTAGGGTGCCATTAATTACGTCCTGTGCTGCCGGGTGCATTAAGAGAACAAACGCTTTCCGTCTGCCTGCTCATCTAAAGAGGCCGTTTCTCTCGCCTCGGCCAGACGTTTCTGCTTATTGTCCTTAAACTCGTAATTAAAAGCGCAGCATAAATCTAGCCCGAGTGATTTAGCCATTACTCTGGCACCGCTAGGAATGATGTGCTGTGCCTCCCTCAGACAGAGAACAAAAAGAACAGCCAGCTCGCTCTGGGGAATAAAGGAAAGCGGGCGTGTTCAAGCTTTAAAGCTCTGCCTGGATGATTTGAATAAATCAGATCTGGTCGAAGAAGATGAGAGAATCCTGTGCCCAAAACGAGCTGGTGCACCTCGTACCACTCGATTTTGGAACATGACTGTGAGGCTGGATGGTCTGAATATTTAACATTACCATCAGACGTGTGGTTCTTTCTACACAACGTGGCCTCAGGAGGATGTGGCAGTGGAAAAGAAAAATAAAAAGCTTTGAAAAAAAGGTCAAAGAAACCAAGGAACCAGAAAGCTTGAATTCTCCATGGTTCCCTGAGCTGCTGCCTCTCTCAGATCGGACGTTTATTCCGAGTTTGAGAAGCTGTACTGACCAGAAGTTCACTAGGAAGGGATGCTCCAGGTTCTGCATGATCTGGAGCTCTTTGAAAACGTTCCGCACTTCGTTCCGCTCCACGCACTTCAGCTTGTTCATGTACTTCATGGCGTACATCTTCTTCGTGTCCTTCTTCTGCACGATGCACACCTGAACGACGACAATCAGAAAAGTCATCTTCATTGTTAAAAGATTATCATAGGTAGATGTAGGCAGATCTTTTCACACCTTACGTTTCATTTTGCGTTTTTGCGTTACGTTTAAAACAGTGCGTGCGGTCTGTTTAGGTTTTTCCTCTTTCCCGTGCAACAGTGATGAATTCAAGTTAAATAGGGGAGCCACGTAGGATGATGAGGCTAACAAGAAGCATCAACATCGCAAAAAACACGCTTTAGAGCAAAGAAAAATATTTTTTCCTTTTAGTGGCTCTGAGAACCTGGGTTCAAATCCCATGTGGGGCTTAGAAAGGAGTCCAGACCCCTTCCCAAATCTCTGACCGGGGTACAACGGGACGCTTTGCCTTTTTTATATTAAATTTAATCACTTTTGTTGTGAAATAATTATTAGGATGTTTTAATTGAGCTACTATCTGGCTGTTTCTGGATAATAAATGATCTATTCATTTTTCTCGCTGGGATTATTATTGTATTTTTTTTTTTGTAGATGATATAAGCAGAACTTTTTACTGCTTATTGTCTTCCAGTTTATGTAAGATCATGCAGAACTAACAAAGGCAACCCGTTTGGATCTAAGTGATTAGTCTAATCAATGTAAGAGTAATTAGAACAGACAGAAGGACGTTGTAATCTGATTACGGTAAGAAAACGTACCTTTCCGAAGCTTCCCTTACCGATCGCTCTGAGGATCTGGAAGTGGTCGAAATTGACTGAGAAAAAAACAATCAAAGTTATGTCCTAAATAAAATTTGTGTTGCCAAATACAAAAAGTGAAATCAATCAATCGATCAGACGATCAATCAAGCCTCACCCTCATCTGAGTCCTGATCTGATGTGGATCTGCTGGAGGATCCGAGTCCCATCGCTCCAGATCAGAAAAACATGAGGAGAGCCACGAGAGGAGAAACACGAAACATGCACTGAGAGAGAGGGGGAGAGAGAGAGAGAGAGAGAGAGAGAGAGAGAGAGAGAGAGAGAGAGAGAGAGAGATGGGTGGGCATTTGCAACTCCTACAACATACAATCAAATGAACAAACAAGCAAGCAAGAAAGAAAGAACTATAATAAATAAACGAAGGACAAAGAAAGCATAGAAGGCATAAAGAAGAAAAAACAGGAATTTATTTAACAGAAGGAATAAAAGACAGAGCCGAAGGAATTAATGAAAGGGCAACGAACGAAATAAATAACGAATAAAGAAAAGGACAGACTAAAGAAAGAAAGAAATGAATAAATAAACGTGGTGAAAAAGAATGACCTGAGTAAAGAAAGGAAGGAAAAAGGTACAAAAATAATGAAGGAAGCGATGAAGAAGAAATAAATGAATAACTTTTTTAAAAATACCATTACCGAGCAACACAAAATGTTAAATAACGGCACTTATAACATACGTTTAGAACAATAATTAAGTAAAATAAAAGAGTCGGTAATCCGAGATGATTAAAACCCAAATGGCAACCCCGCGGCGCTGCCTCCAACTGTAAATAAACTCCACACTAGCCTAAGAGTACGATTCGATGATTTCGTCCCGACCTGGCAACATTGTGCGCATCTGTACGTGATTGGCTCCTAAAATCAAAAACAGATCAGATCTTTTATTGTGACTCTTTTTGAGAAACAAAATCACGAATCAATCGGACTGTACGTGTGACGTCGCGTGCCATCCATCACCGTTTGAAATGACATCAATTAATAGCAAACACAGAGACTTTGATCTCATTAGGAGCGCGTGTTTATTTTTTTAGCCCGTATGATGAAACTTTTTCCTCCCCATTCGGTCCTGTGGTTTGTTTGTTTTTTTGGGGGGTGCCAGGTGCTGACCGGTAAACACCGCAGTGCTGTAACAGAGCACGTGCACGCACGAATCTAACAACGCAGACATTTAATAGGGCTTAATGGGATCCAGTTCACAGATCCCAGTCTGAAATAAAGTGCACGGACCGGACCGGACCGGACCCTGCAGAGCCCCAAAACCGAGGACAGTCAATGACAGAGCTCAAATCTCTCCCTCTGCGTCTAAATCGCCCCCGAAACGACTTGCACGAGCTCTGAACTTACCTCAGGTTGCATACACGGTACTGATGACGACGAAGGTGGAGGAAGACGGTGCGCACGAGGACAGGACGCGATGCTGCCCGGTCAGTCCGCGCGCATCAACTGTTCAGCAGCGAAAAAGAAAATTATCGGGGTTGCCAGATTGCTGCAAGTCTGAACTCACCTGTTTTAGGAGTAGCTAAATGAAACCAGGTAATTCATGGCATGGGTGTTTAAACTGAAGTTCATTCCATGAAATGCACTAATTAGTCTATTTACATGTCAACTAATCAGTCCAATTAGATCCCGTCTCTTGTTTTTGTATCTTATATCTGTTTAATGTTTCTTAATGAAACAGTTACGCAGAAAAAGAATAAAACAAATCCGGATACCTGCATTAAGCTCTTTATTACTTTGACTCAACAGCACTCAGAAAGAAAGAAGATTAAAAAGTGGCCAGTGTTGCCAGTGCAGCCTAATCTGATTAGCAAGTGCCCCCAAAAAACGAGGGATAACAGCCAATCTGGTAACGCATGCACGTAGTCTGCTGTTCACGCGTATTGTAATTTCTGTGCAGAACAGGTATGACATCAGGAGTCACAAAACGTGACTGTGGAAGAGCAAAACTGTTTAGTAAAAATGAGAATTCGGTTACATCATGCCAATTAAATTGTGCCCAAGGGGCAGAGAGAGGACTAAAGACTCTGCTGGGCAAAGCTTGTGATGGACGAGACCCCCAGAGCCAAGAAAGTGGGATGGAATTTGCAAAAAAATGCAACCAGTGCAAATGGGCACACGCCGTCTGGTCTTCATGACCACGTCTCCCATGTGCCAACATGAAGGGGCATCAGCAGGACGGAGTTAGGAACCCTGTCCTACCCTGTAGAAAGGCTTAGCACTGGGAACTATTGTTCTTTTTTGTATCGCACCTCAGGCGAGGCGAGGTGAAGCTTGTTTGCCAGTTGTGATTGACGTAGTAATTCTCCCGTTTTTGGGGCATGAGGGTAAGGTGCCCCCCATATGTCCCAGTCCCAAGATCCTGTCCCAGGTCTTCTTTGTTGTCTGAGGTGTTCCTTTGTTTAAAGTCTCTGGAGTGAATCAAGCTGCAAATATCTGGTTTCTAGAAGTAAAAAGCTCAACCATCATCGCCTTTCCAGTGTGTGTGTTCTTTCACCCGTTCGAATATTTTTCTCCTCGAGCATAAGGTAAAAAAAAGTGTCTGTGCACCCGGTCGTTCTTCTTCCTCGTCTGTTCTGGTTCTTATATTTTACAGACGACGGTAAGAGGATCATTTAGTTTACGTAATCGATTTATTTAATGCTGGTGAGCAGCCATGGCAAAAATATTCGTCTGCTCTAACATCACGCTGCGCTATAGGAAAAGCTTTTTAAACTCTGTGTCGTATTAGAATGTCTGAAACACAATATACGGTCCGGGCACCGCACTGGGAGACGAGTCTCCATCGGTCAGCGCTTTCAGAAATCCCACGCTGGCACTGAAGTGTGCATTTTCTTAATTGAATGGGTACAAGGTCATGGAGACTGCACAGTGGGGAATATGCTTACGTCTGATGGCTCTAAACGGAACCCCCCTCCGGTTCATCCATCTTAGCCTGGCACAAGGTGGGCGAGAGCTAGAGCGAGTCACAATTCGAAGCCAGAACGCCATTACGGATTTGGCAGCGCTGGAATACTGTGTGAGATTGGACGCCTCCTGCTCACGCAGCTCTTTTCCAGTTTCACTCGCATTTGCAAACTGTTTAGTGTCCCAGGATGTTCCTCGGCCAGGGCGTCTGCAGCTCGGACCCTTACATTTCTGATTGGTCCAGACGATGAATGAAAGCGTGTTGAGACACCCATGGGCATGCTGGGGCACCCACGGTCCTCTATAGGCAAAACCCACTGATCCAGGAGGAAAATCTGAGAAAAAAATGTCTCTGGTGAGGCAGAACACAGACAGTGAAGAAAAACCCAACCTGATGAGGAGTCGCAGATGAAACCGGACCCCTGCCAATGGGGAGCTGGCACTGTAGGTACGGACATGACCAAGCAAGGGAGCGCCACCACAAACGCTACATGCATCATGATAAAAAAGGGTAGCTGAATTTGCTACGCGCCCCTTAAATGCCTGTTGGCTGTTGGTTTTGCAAAACCACATCAAGCATATTTTTTTTTATTGTTTTTGCCCGACACAGGTCCTCCTGGGGGCCTGGACCTTATTTGCCACACACACACACACACAAAGAGAACATGCCAAACTCCTTATTGTTGCATGTAGTATAGACTTCTGGTTATAACATTAGGATTATATTTTACAAGCAGCTTTTGTGTTTTTATTTAAATCAAGTTATGTGCTTGTTTTGTTTGGGGGCAACAGGAAGCATCGGTAGCTTGAATCCTCAACCAAAACTGCAAGCTTTCCATCACAAAACCGCCTCAAACTTTAGCGGAACCCTGCAGTTCTGAAAGACTTATAAAACCAAGATGAAGGAAACGAGCTGATGCGCCACCAGATCCCACCAAATCACTCAGTACTCAGTACAGAAACAGGTTTTAAAGCCATGTTTTCCTAACTTCGACCTTTAAACTAGCCGTACTAGCCGTAAGACACGCTGTATTTACAGAACGCTTGTTTTACTGCCACCTTGTGGCCATTCGTACGAACAGACCCAACCAGTTTTATGACACCTGCAAGCAGAAGCTGATGGTGATAAGGAAGCGATGATAAAGCGTTCAAACTGTTTTCACTGGGCATGATGGCAGATATAACGCACCATTATTTATTATGATCGATTTTACATTTGGGAGAATGCACAAGAGTGTTGGATCTAAGCATAGGTTCGTGACTTGCTTTACTCTTCGTTTGTGAAGAAAACTGATTTTGTAAACAAGGAGCTTGCTTTCGCACGTTTTGCAGGACCGTAGCGTTAAGGAATATCACGTTACGCCAAAGTTTATTACAACACTCAAAGAGCATGTTGGGAAAATGGTTCAATCCTAGGGTGGAGCGGCCTGGGTCCTTTCTGTGTAAACTCCCGTGTCTGAGAGGGTTTACTCCGGGTACTCCCACAGTCCAAAGACATGCGTGTTAGGTTAATTGGTGTCTCTAAATTGTCATTGACTTGTGTATGCAAACACCCCAGCGCGCCGGCAATGGCAAACTACTCCAGTATCCTGTTGAAATACTTCATGGATCACATCGATGAAAGACAGAAATGCGGTTAATCCAATCCAAGCCTGACAGGGGACGATACAAACCGCGTTAGTGTGCAGCAAAGCAAAAATAGGATTTTCTCTCAAATCAAGGCTCTTAATAGTAAATGTCTTAACTGTTACAGGCTGGATTATGTTTGATTGATTTGACAATAAACCGGCAGCATCAATAAAATGTGCTTATTTACCTAATACAATATAATTAAAACCAGAATACAATATAATAAATGTTCATTAAATCATTCACCTCAAACTCAAAATGCATATGAAACCTGTTGCGCTTCTCCTTAATGGCCACCAGATGGCGGGATTGGACAACTTAACGGGTTTTTTTTTTCCAATCAATTGTGTTTTACTTTGAATTTTGCAAGCTATCAAATGAAATTGAATTAAAGACGATCTGCTTGACATGTGCCTTAGTAAGCAACCCAATAATATTTGATTAAGATTTACCGTACGCAAAGGCTTGCACATTTATTTACCACAGTTAAAACGCACGCAATAAACTCTACAAAGCAACAAACGTTGCAAAACAAATACAGGCGGGTGCGACGTCGTTCTCGTTGCATTTTTATTTAAAGCCACGAAAAGTTGTCAGGGCGTACATAAAAAGCAGATTAAATACGTTTAGCTGTTAAAATCATTGCACAATATGAACTACGTGTCTTCGTGCGAACGCAATCTCTCCTCAAACGCAGACGAATCGCAAAAGCTAACTCTGACACACATAGCGTAGCTAGCCTATAATCTGTACGTTTAAGGTTCCGGTAAGGTTGTAAATGTGCTTCAACTTTTGCCCGCGCGCCAGATTCGGGGTCTATTTTAAGCCATGTTATAAACGTCGTTGAAACGTTTCACGTTCGACTGAGTCAGAAATGTAAACAAAACCTATTTCTGCACGTCGCGCAAGCGTACAACGTTTAAACAACTACATATCCCGGAATGCATTGCTGTACTCATTGATAGTGGGCGTGACTTGTAAGGATGGGCGTAAACTTTGCAGAGTTGTAAGAGTTCCAGAGCGCCAGCCGTGCCCGCGTTTGCCGCAGGTGTGCGCGTGAGCCTCAAGATGATTTGAATTCTAACGGCTTTTTTTTATCTTTATAGTTTTATCGAACAACCTCGTATTAAAACCCTTAACCTTTTGGCTGTTACGTTTTAATTTAGCCGTTTTTAGTCGCCGGGGATGATGTTTGCTGTCACGCAGTGGAACAGTGGTTAGTTTGAACGCCTGGTCGAGGAGTTTGTTGGACTTTAAACGTTCACGTTACCTCGGAGGTAAACGAGTCCGGAGCAGGTTTAATTCTCACAATATTCACCATGTCGTTGTTCGGTAAAATCTTTCGCATTTCGTCGCTGGATAAGAAGAAGTTGAAGCAGTACGAGCACGTTCGTAGAGATGTGAACCCGTGCGATATGTGGGAGATTGTCGGAGAGCTGGGAGACGGAGCTTTCGGTAAAGTTTATAAGGTAAGTTTAAGAAATGATGGGTCTAAAGCAGCTCCACGGTGTTGGTCCTGGCTCAAACGCTGTACTGGCTGTCATGCCTAAAAAATGATCGCAATGCGAGGGATGGGCGATATGGCACAAAAATCGTATCGTCACACACGCAGTCTTCGTGAGGACTCTTAAATCTGTAATTAATAAAAGGCTACCGTTATTTATTTATTTTGAAATTTCCAGCCGAATATCTAGAAATCTACCTATAAGTGTTTTAACATCACGTTTGGCCCTCAGAATGAGATAAAAAAAACATGACACACGTGCCCGTAACAACCCCCCAAACATATAACTGCTTAACAGACATGCAGATTCACTTAAATATGCAAGTTGTCTTTACTACGCTTTAGAACGATTTTAATACGGTGGTCCAATTACAGAAACATTCAGAGCCAGTCCCAGCACTTACGAGTTTTTCCTTGCCACTGTCGCCCTAGGCTTTCAGTTAGAACCGTGGTAGATGTGTACGCTGCTTAGAGATGATGACCTGTTGTAAAAACGTATGGGTGACAATCCGGCGTCCCTGAATAAGCTTTAATCACAGTAAGCTTCTCGTTTTGTGTCGAGATTCCTGACTCCCCATTCTAGAGGAAGTCAATCAGTGCTGGGGTGTAACCGGATGGTAATTGCCCCTGTCCTAGTAATCTGGTTTCGAGATCCTCAGCTTCCACAGCGTCCAGCTGTTCAAGGAATCTGCTCGCCTGTTTTTAGACCCGCGTTCCTCCGAGACGTTGTGTTCTTTTTAAACTGGGAACTTTATTGCACCTCGTTTTCTGGCGCAATTTTTCGGGCGATATTTTATCGTATCACGATGCGTTGTCTCATTATATTCGGTGATTAAATATTGTGATCCGTTTACTGTTTGTACAACACAAACAATTGTGGGTTAAGGGTTTTGCTTAAGGACCCAACAGTGGCAGCATGGCAGAGGTGGGATTTGAACCCTCCTGGTCCGCAGTCCAGTATCTTAAATGCTAGGCCACCACGGTATGAGGACCAGGATTTAGGGACGTAAACATTCTCAGCGTCAAAACTACGTAAATAATTTATTGCCTCCTCTCCTCTCCTCTCCGTGAGTCCGTACGGATCTCCTCCCGATTCCGATCACATCCTATAGACGTGCTAGGTCAACTGGCATCTCTGAAGTGTCCCAGTATGAGCATGAGCGTTATGGCCAGTGATGTCACAGTTCCTCACGACCTCGAATTGGATTAATCAGGTCTAATAATACGTTAGCCCTTCACTGCACAGACCCAGGTTTGAGCCCTGGTGGTACCTTTGTGCCATATCGGGCATCATGCCCAGACCTGACTATGTCTGAACGAGGGGTCCAGTGTGCTGTCCATGGTGAACTCCCACCACCAAAAAGCCATCACCTGAGCCTCTTTTAAAAAACGAGTCACCCACAGGGTGACGTTGCCAAGAAAAGCAAAAAGCAACGTCATGGAATTTTCTGAAGTTGTGGAAACTTTGTGGGAACCCTGCAAAGGAGCTGCTTTTTAGTCCTGCTCGTTCTCATCACAGTCCACCATCCCTACCTCTGCACACTGGGCAGCATTGGCTCCCGGTCCGACCCTCGTAATGTAACGTCCCAGAAATGTCAGTACATTCTGTGTGATTTCTGTACTACAAGCAATTATCACCATGTTCCTGCTGCTTAACGCTCGCTTATGTAAACAAAGCGGTCAGTGGAGAAGCAGCTAAATTAGGGAAGTGTGCGTCTGAGCTGGAGTAACCACAGTTAAAGGGAAGTACAATCCACGGCCGTAGAGAAATCACGTGTTTTTAACCCAAGAGCAGAGCGAGCAGTAATCGGCAGGCCTCAGCCGTGTTGGGTTTGCGGTGATAAGAGTTTCCACAGTGGGTGTGCTCGCTCAGAACGTGACGCTCCTCCACAAGAATCTCGTTCATTAAGAACTTCAGGTTTTTCCTCAAGTGTGAAAGGGCAGGTGTTAAAATGCAAACAATGTCGCTTAAAGCCTTTAAGTAATGCGTTCAGGACTTTTGTTTAAAGAGATAAAGTTTTCTACAAACAAACAAGCAAATAAAATGCATTTCGTATGAGATTCAAATACAGGTATAGGTACGGAAGGTGAAAATGAAACCGTGTTAAGTTAATTAAAAATGGCAACTCTGTGGAGAGGTTGCGGGTCGAAAAGTACAAATAGGTTTGATTTGTTCCCACAATGAAGAAAGCTGTTCTGTCAATTTTCTTCACACTTTCTTTTGCTATAAGTTGCTATGTTATAAGATACTGTAAGGACTATAAACCAAACCTCTGTTGGCCACTGTTGGACTGCTGAGCAAAGCCCTTAAGCCACAATATCACAGATTGTATGTTGCTTGAAAGTCGTTAAATGTTGTCTGTGAAATAACTGCATTTAAAAATTATTAATAATAATAAAGTTTGCACGAGTCAAATAAAACATGAATCTGAAGAAATTATGAGCTATTTGTAGATTGTGAAAAAAAGAATTGAGCTGTTATATAGGTATGTAATTATTAAATATGTTTAATGTAATCTGTGTGTTTATTCAAATGCATTTTTTAAACCTTTACTCTTTTTCAAGCGTTATGGCAGTCTTTCACCAGCGTTTTTAGTGCCTCAGTAATTAATTGCTGGTCTATTGACCGGAAGTCCCAATTAGCCCCTGTTCAGCCCCTGTTCAGCCCCTGTTCAGCCCCTGTTCAGCCCCTGTTCAGCCCCTGCTCAGCCCCTGCTCAGCCCCTGCTCAGCCCCTGCTCAGCCCCTGCTCAGCCCCTGCTCAGCCCCTGCTCAGCCCCTAAACCGTTGGGCTGGACCTTGTGCTCGGTATTACATAAACTGTAAGTTGAACCGGATGATTTTTTTTTTTCTAAATGCTGTAAGATTTGACACCTGGCGTTTCTCTAAACGATGTAATTGATGTGCCATTTACCGATTTGCTTTTCTCTTATTTAGTTTGTACACCGTTATCAGTGTGCAGACGTGCAGCACGGTCTGATACAGATACAAAAACATAACTCCAGCTATCAGTCTAGATTTACAACTCAAACCGAACTGAAAACAAAGTGTTCACAGAAAGAGCCTGAAATCAAAATAAAGACGAGACGGTATTAACATGAAGACTAAACGACACGAGGTAGAAAGTGATTTGGAGCTGCAGACTCGTGTTTTATCTGCGTTTGTGATCTGCATGTAACCAGCATAATGGTTTCATACAGCTCAGGAAGTTTCTCACTTCTCAGGGGAAACAACGAACAGCCAGAGTTAAAGAACGAGATTACAGACTGTCCTCTAAACAAGCTCTGCTACATTACCAAGGTCTGTTTAACTACGGAAATAACTTCTGCAAATCCTTCAGTTTAAGGATTCATATGAAATTTATCTACATTATCGGTGTCAGAAATAAATATTTATGATACTAAACTGACCCTAAACTGTGTAAAAAGTAATATGCCGTTTTCCTGGAGGGAGTCGGGTTGGAGCTTGTTGTTTTTTTGCTGTTTCTAGCAGCCTAATATGTGAGCTGTGTCTGTGGGAGGTAACCCCAGACTGGGGATCATCCTTCAGTGCGGCAACAGCAACCCCAACCCACGCCTGGATTGGACTTGTGTCCCGCTGGAGCGGAGTATACATAAAAAAAAATTAAATTCTTCCATGAAATGGTTTCCAAATAAAACCAAGACGTTTGATCCTCTAGGATTTTGGCATCTTCTCTTGTAAATTGAGCATATGGGGTGCGTGTTAAACTGTCAGGCTGTTCATGCTGGTTCCTGGACAGGTTCTGACCCGTGAACCCTGATCGGGGTGACGAATGAATAACGAAGTAAACGTTCTCCTACAGAAATGTCCATGTTGTTGGGTGTCGCATTACTTCGAGTCCCAGGGCTGCTTGTGTTTTGTAAAAAGAGAAACGTGTGCTGAAGAGCGCCCCTAAAGATGTACACACTGTGCCTTTACATGTTTTACAGTGGTTCCTCTGGGTGGGGCCTTTCTTTTCCTGTTATTTAAAGGTTAAGATGGTTAAAAAAAAATCAGCTGCTTAACTGACAGCTGAGTTTCAGCGGAAACAAACTTTGGCCAATTTCGCAAGCTTTCTGTAGAAGGGTGTAACCTTCATACGAGAATTAGTAAATGAGTCGAGGTGAAGGGTTTCTGTGGTCGGGGCGTTCTGAGAGACCCCAGAGAGTCAAAAGCTTGATTTTAGTCCTTTCTTTGATCTTCGATTAAATCAAATGCTTCAACAACACAAGCTATTTATTTTAAAATGCCAACTTTAGTATGAGAAAGTCAATTTTAGATAAATATCAGGATTTTGAAACATATGAACCAGGTTTCTCTCAGTCTATCCCAATATATTGGCCTGTGGAACAAAAGGTCCAGGGTTCGAATCCCACCTCTGCCAGGCTGCCATTGCTGGGTCCTTGAGCAAATGCCATAACCCACAATTTGGGTTTGGTTGTAGGGCGCACCACTTCTAAACTTTGAATCATTTGAACCAGTGACAGTTCTCAAAAACTGCACACTAGTGACATTTGGTGGCCAGATTCGTGCAGCTGCCTCTTGTACTTTCCCATTTGGAGAGCTTAATATAGGTTTTAGGGATTCCCATGAACAAATGTTTAAAGTAATATGCATACGAAAAAGACATCGCAGTCATCGCCTGCCTACGTAACAGTGGGCACAAATTTGTAATACATCCTGTTTATACGCTTCATGGTGCATTACAGAGTTTTGTTTAATGGAAACAGAATCATGTGGGCTAATAAATAAAGCTTTAGACGTTTAAAGGTACAGAGGCATGTTAATAATAATAATAACAACAATAACGTGTCCAGATGAGCAAGACTTGAATCCTTAGGTTGCTTGGATCTTACCTTATCATATGTATGATGGTTGATTGATTGATTTTTAGGCCCAGAATAAAGAAACGGGCATTCTGGCTGCTGCTAAAGTGATCGAGACGAAGAGTGAAGAGGAGCTGGAAGATTACATGGTGGAGATCGACATCCTAGCTTCGTGTAACCATGAATACATCGTCAAACTGCTCGATGCGTTCTACTACGAACACAAGCTGTGGGTAAGAGCCCCTGTCGTCTGTTTACGCCTTCAGATTTAGGTTCTGCTTAGGTTTTTCACTAAAAGCTGAATGTACAGGAGCAGAGATTCTGTATTAATTTTTAAATTTATTTCCAAGTTGAAAATCGATTAAGTATATCGTGAAATTAAATATCCCCATACATTGCTGTTTGACCGTCAGCTCTTGTGACATGTTTCACCCGGCAACGGAGCTCTGATTGGTCAGTCTGAACAACGCCGAAATTGTAACAGCATAGATCCAGTTAAGACCCTGAAGTTCTAGCAAACCTTAATTCTATAGATACCTTTATTTATTAAAACTTAATTAGAATGGAGAATATCCCTGGATTTTATTTATATAAGTAAATATAATTTGGATAAATTATATTCCCATTAATTAACCATATCCGAGGGAGAGGAGGCCGGTCCAGGGATCACTCCGGTGTCCTGGGTCCGCTCAGGCGGGGCAAAGGCAGTTCGTTAGTCCATCTGTGTTTAGCTTGGGTCCGAGACGCAGTGATGTCTCCCATATGGCTGGTTAGGGTTCATCCTCCGGTGCTGCATTTATATTTTTTAAACATGCCCTTTTCATCCCAGAGTCTAAAGAGCAAACGGTTTTACAGAGTCAGAGGAATTACTCAGGAAACGAAGGAGATAAATGTTCCTGTTTCTGTCTTCGAAAAAGCAAAGACAAACAGGAACGCTTCCCCAGAGAGGTCAAATCGAGCGTCGTTTGAGTTTATCGAGGTCAGCAGGTTTAAATGTTGTGGTTTAGCTAATTTAAATCTTAAGGAAGCCTGGATAATAATAATAAGCATTAATGGACTTGGTGATTTCTGAAAGGATCTGAGAACGACAAAACAATAAACTTGGGTTCGAATCCTAGGTGTTGCTCGCTCAGGTGGAAATGTGATTCAGTTCTTAAAGACAAAGAAAAGGTTTGCTCCTTTAACCTGTAGCTCCAGCGCTGTATCAGTGACAAAGTGGAAGGACGACGACGTCATCATTATGGTATCAAATCGTTTTCAAATTTGGGTATTGTTTATGAACGATCTGTGATTCATTGAGAGAATCGCCTGAATCATCGGGAGTCGTTTGTGGCTTCATAAAGTTACTAAAGTATGAAAACTAAAGCTGATTGTCTGAAGTGGATCTTTTGAGCTTTATAAGCAGTGACTTTAAAATCTTCCTGTATTTATAAAGAAGTCAGATGTGTTCCTGGATCTCCCAGTAGCTGTTGATTTGCCTCTCACACCGCTGTCACATTCGGCGAGAGTGTGTGAAGCAGCGTGTTAGGTGTGTGTGGATTCGCTACCCCGAGAGGTCAGGGTCAGAGATAACCACAGCGTGTTCTCAAGTCGAGTGGCAAACAAAGAACACAGAGACACACACACACACACACACACACACACACACACGCACGTAATAAATAAGAAACATTTGTATCAAGAGCAAGGTTAAAGAGGGGAAAACAGTCATGGTTTAAAGAAGATTTGTTTTAGAAATGTTTAATCACCTCCAGTTTAAAGTCATGGTTAAAGTCTGTTTTTGAATTTTTTTGTCCCTTTTAAAAAAAATTAAAGATGGTTTATGCTATTCTTTTAGTTACTGGTGCTGCGTTTTGGATTAGACGTATTCTGGTACCCGTTACCGAGGGCGTCTGTGTCTGGAACCCTGCGTACTTCTGACTGCACCCAGTACATTGGGCTGGGTTGGGCTGCAGAACTTGCCCTGTGATCCCGACCAAAAAATCAGGGCTAATAGAAAATGCTTTGGCTTTGTTTTCTGTCGGGACACGGTGGCTCCTGGTGGCATCTCACGGGGCACGACTGGCAAAGACAAAATGTGGTTTGAATAAAAGATGAAAATTCCATCTCTTTTGAGATTTAGAAGTTGGATTTAATTCTTTTTTTATTGTAGTTTACATCCTTAAATCTATTCTTACGGAAAGTTTGAGCCACAATTCACCAACACTTTATTCTCAAACACAATGTTGCCAGGACGACCCCCACGCTGAACCTTAAAGCATAGCATGTGTGTTTGGGTGTGAGTGTCCCAATAAACCTCATCCTTAAATTAAGCACCTACTCAGTCTCTCTCTCTCTCTCTCTCTCTCTCTCTCTCTCTCTCTCTCTCTCTTTCTCACACACACAGCGTTGATGTTGATTACAGAGCAAAATGACTGACACGTGTTTTTTGATCTGTTTGCTGGTTATTGGTTCTTTAATCATCACCTCTGTGTTGCTGTTCTTTAGATTTATTTATATAAACTTCAGCAGCTGTATGGAAAACATCTGTTACCTTAAATAAAGAAAGAAAAAAGAACATAACAGAAACAAATGCCTTGTTTTATAAAGTTATACAAGATCATCTGACAGTCATTGGTTGGAAAATCATTTACTTTTGTGGCCATAATGAAAATTTTTTTTATTAAGAATAAATGGCATACAGATTTACAGATATATAGTGAACATGAATAGAAAGTCTATTTCTGTGGTTTCTTTTATCACATTACACACATAAAACATGAACAAATCTGACTTCCCCTGTTGTATTTGCTCACGTTTTTGGAAAAGACGGAAATTAGTAGAAGACACCAAAAGATCAGGGGCTTTAACTCCGTCTCCAAAACGTTCAGATCATTATTTAGGGGAGCGACTCTGGAGGATACTGACTATTATTCTCATTACTCGGTTTTGTGATTGTCTTGAACCCATTTGTTTCCTGTCTGACCTGTTTTCGGCGCTTGAAGAAATGCCGCACTCTTTACTGCGTGTGTGTAAGCGATCAAATGTCGTCAAACCGGTCGAACGGCCTGCCTTGGTTGCCTCAGTGTAATGGCATCCGTGTCACTCTTTGGAAGGGAAAAACAAAAAAGTTCAAAATCAGAGCCAAAGCGCACAGTACACGACGTCATGCTGTCTAAATTTAGGAAGGAACTCTACTAGAGAACAGAGTGTGGAGTGTAAACAATATGGTGTTGATATCAGCATGTGGCCAAATTAGAAACTGCATTCAGTCTGTTTTTCAAAAGACTTTGATTTTGATTTTTTTTAGATTGACTGTGGTGCTTGCTTACTTGTGGGATCTGGCAACCCTGGAATTAAAATCGACATAACATGAGCTGAAACGCAGTCTATACTCGAGATAATGAAAATTATTCAGTATTGGAAGTTTAAAGATTACATCACTTTTTTCTGAAAGATGATTGGCTGGTTGCAGAGAAGAAATACAATTATAGCCTCACTCGATAGATCAGATTTTCTGCAGTTATCATTACTAATTTAAAGTTATGATTATTAATGCAAATGCACACACTGAGGATTCTCGTAAAACATCAGATTTTGTAAGTCATGCACTTGAGTAAAACCTCCAGGTTTACAGGTGTAATTGGATTTCAACTTCGCAACCAGCCAATAATCTCACAGAAATATCTAACAGGAAATACCAACTTTAATGTAAAACAATCCGATTCTCAATTTTCTTTAATATGTGCTGCATTTGAGTTTCCATAAAAAGCCTCGGGAAGCTGTTTTGCCGTATTTGATTCTGTCGTTTAATACCGGGGTTGCCAGATCATACTGGAGTCATAAAGAGGCAAAATAAAACCATATCTTTAGAATAGACAGACTTGGCAAAAGTGTTATTTTAGGAAATAGGATGACTGGCATAGATGCCTTGAATAATCAGATTCCCCGGGGTTAAATCCAGCTCTCTTAATCAGATTTCTAGGAGCATGCTGCATACATGACCACTTGCATCAGATTATGAAGTGCATGGAAAGGCACTCGAGTCTGATAACCTGATTCAGTCTGATTAGGGTTTATGATTACCTTCACACCTCTCAATCTGATTGAGTGAAACTAATCATTCTTTTTTTTTTTTTTTTTTAAATTTAGTACCTTTCGGTTTCACTCTGCACGACTTTGTGTGACTGTAATGACAAATTAAATGCTGGTGCGTTTCTGATCTCACCGATCCGAGCTTTGCTGTAAATGCAGAGAACGTAGAAAGTTGAGGCGCAACATCTAGTGGAGTCGGTTTAATCACGTACTGACACACGCCTGTGCTCTGTCCCTCAACAGAAGGATGGAGGAGAGAAGAATGAGTGTCTGTTCTCACCCAGATTCTTTGCAAAGTCTTTGCATTGTCTGAAAAGTCCTCCACAAAAGGGATCCATTCACTCACAAATTCCACCTCCGTCTCTAAAATGTTGGTTCAGTCATTTAGAGATCTCAACGCACACTCCTGACATCACTTTGCATCATCAGCGTGATGCCGCCTTAAAAATGACCACAGACCCAGGACGTGTAACAAAGTATCTCCGAATAATCACAGACTCAACAATTAAGAGGCACAAGACCTGTTACTGATTTCTGCATCTTGGTTAAAGTCGGATTTTATTTCTATAACTTTTTTTTTTTTTTTTGAACAGTGGAGCTCTCTCTAAGCAGCTTATCTAAGGTCAGTCCCAAATTGAGGAAGGCTAGGGTGGCAGAGGCAAGGAAAAACCCTAAATGTTATATAGAAGAAACCTTGTTAGGACCAGGACTCAAAAGGGAACCAGACCTTCTACCAGCCTAGATGTTCTAATTAATTAAAGTTTCTATACTGCTCGCATAAAATGTAATCGTTAAAATGAATGAGATCAAAATTATATAATAAGAAATAAGTCGCCAATATAATAATAATCTATTTACTCATGGTGAGTCAGGTTTTATCCCATTTTTTTACAACTTTCTAAAATTTAAATGTAATTGTTCTGACAATTAGAAATGATGAAATCCCCACAATTGGTTTTATTCGTGTTTGCTCATCATGTTGGATGTTCATATACAGTTTATGGTAACGTGAGGAGCAGTTATACCCCGGAACGATTTTATCTCTGCAAGGGTGTAACCGGTTTGGTAGGCTAACGTCACTGCTTTCTCTTGCATCGCTAAATAAATATTTGTTACCTTCCTGTCAGCGAGTCCTGAGGCACCGGAGTCATCAGCTATCAATTAGAAGTGATGATGCCGTAGCCGTTTAGCATCAGTGTGCTCTGCCGGATTCAGTCTCAATCACAATTTGTTCCCTAAAAAAAAAATCAGAGTAGCCGCTGTAGAGGAAATGTCTCAGTACCTGGTTAGAATTGGGATTATGATTAGACTCGATCAGAATTATAACTGGGCTCTGACTCAGATTTCGGAAGAATTTTTAAGGTTAGAATTAGAAGGAAATGAATGATGCTTTTATGTTTAGTTTGTACTGTTCTGCTTTTCTAGGTTTTGGACAGTCTGGGCTCTGTGGGCACTTTGGGTTCAACCTGGGTTATTATGAAGTGCTTTATAAATACATTTGCCTTTTACTTTTAGTATTAGAAGATGTATGACGTGATTTATGAAATCATGTGATGATTCTTCTCCTGTCGCAGATTATGATCGAGTTTTGTGCTGGCGGGGCCGTGGACGCCACCATGTTAGGTAAATATCCTCTGTTCTTATGTTTATTTTTCTGTAACATAACAAAAATAAATGGTCAGAACTTTTAAAGGGTTAACCTTAACTTTAATGGAATTCCTCCAGCACACTTTAATATACTGCTCACAAAATGGAGGGGACGTTGCAAGATGTTTATGAAACCTCCAGTACTGGTCCCTCCCTCAGTCCGGTGCTGCTTGGACAGGAAATTGTCTTTACCCCAGTTATCTCAGCTCTGCTGCACCTGCATAGTTTTCCTCCTGGAGTTTGAAGTATTTGAATAAAATCTGAGAAAACAATACATTTTGGAAAGGGCAGAGCGTCGGTTTTTCAGGACAGACTCACTTGAGTTGAGTCGGGTAATAAAACTTTGACATTATTGTGTCTTTATTACTGAGATAAACAGAAGGAAATGCTGGATCGAAATGAAATGTAACATCCGAGTGAACATCCTTTAAATCGCAGCAGTGGACATGAATAGAAGTTATTGAGGAGCTGTTTGTGCTGGCAAATTCTCATTTGCATAAATATTCGCCTCGTGCTGGCGGTCCTACAAAATCAACAACACACACATTTTAGACAATCGTGCTCCTTACACTTTTTTTTTTTACTCGTTCCCTTTCCCCTCTCAGAGCTGGACCGAGGTCTAACTGAGAAGCAGATTCAGGTGATCTGTAAGCAGATGCTGGAGGCCCTGGTGTACCTGCACAGCATGAAGATCATCCACCGAGACCTGAAGGCCGGAAATGTCCTGCTCACGCTGGATGGGGACATCAAACTGGGTAATGATAACGGAGGAATTAATTATAAATGGATTAAAGCTGAACGAGAGGAAAAAGGAATGGGTCGATGTAGGACATCAGAATGGACAGACGGACAGCCTGTGTGGGCCGAGACACACTCACTTTCAGTAATGGCTTTTTAAAATGTCAGGCCAAGACACGTAGAACAAAACTGGCTTCTGTTCCACCGCTGCTCCTCTGAAACGCAATAACAGCCGAGAACGAAGCAAAATCTGACCAGGAAGCTCCCGATTCTGTATAGCGATGCAGAGACGTGGTTCCTTACTAATTAATGCCACTAAAAACAAATGAAATCGGCTCTTACTACTCACAATGAACAGCTCCAGTAATAAAATCATCATGATCGGTTTCAAATTCACCTGCTTATTGTGAGGGGAAAAAAACCTAAATCAGTTCAAGTCAAATTTATTTCTAAAGCACTTTGTTCATCGGGGCGTTGTCTCCGATCAGCTTTATAACTATCTACACTGAAACTGAGCAAACAAAAAAAGTGGCAAGGAAAAAGCCCTAAAGTTATAATGAAGCAATGCAATCTAAATGAAAATATAATGCCAAATAACAAACTCCTCATAAAAATTAGGGGAGGTTTCATTTTTAAATTTCCCTTAATTTTTGTGAGCAGTATAATTACAGATTGTGTGTGTGTGTGTGTGTGTGTGTGTGTGTGTGTATATATAGATAGGTATATGTATATGTGTCACTAGGTTCAAAACTAAATGTTTGGGGTTTTTTTTGGTTTGTTAATGATATTGCATTGAATTAGAATTTAATTTAAAGGCTACTCTGCCGTTACATTGCTCTGAGGGAAACGACGGGGAAAAACACAAAGCCAGATAGATTTAAAGGAGTGTATTTATGTATTTAAACATGCACTGTTTACTTTTCTGCTCTTAATAAGGTATTTCGGTCAGTTACATGTGATGCAATCGTCCCTCCTGATAATCCAGTCCAGTCCAGGGGCTGTCCGTTAAATTAATTTTCACCCTGTTCTCCGTTGCAGCCGATTTCGGGGTGTCTGCGAAAAACACCAAAACTCTCCAAAGAAGGGATTCCTTTATCGGGACGCCGTACTGGTAATGATTTTCTTACTGCTGTGTGTTAATTATTCAGCCTTCAGGCTTTGTGATCTTCCAGCCGCAATACTCAATAATCCAGTCCAGTCTGAGGCAATGATGTACCAATACGGTGCCATCCTGAGCTTATTATGTAGATTTTATTCTATTGTGTGTCATTTTTAGACGCTCCCTCAGTCTTGGCTCTGCTGTCCCAATGATGAAACTTTCTGTGTGACCTATTTTGAGTCTCTTGAGTATTAGAATTGTACTACATTTCTTTGCTTTATTCCTTCTTTTAATCTTTAATCACAGACGACTATAGGTATTTAAAAAACACCAATTCTAATTGTAATACAGTGGAACCTTGGACCAATTCAATTATGGCGTCAAACGCTCTGTTTGCCCTCAAATTCAAACTTTGCAGTTAGCCCTCCAGAACCAAACCAGTTTAATTTCCGAGGTTCTAAAGTAAGCTGGTGTTATAATAATGTAACGTTCTCCCGGTGACTGGAACCCCCCCCCATTTCAGGATGGCTCCTGAAGTTGTGATGTGCGAGACCACGAAGGACGCCCCTTACGATTACAAAGCAGACATCTGGTCTTTGGGAATCACACTGATCGAGCTCGCTCAGATCGAACCGCCGCACCACGAGCTCAACCCCATGAGGGTCCTGCTCAAGATCGCCAAATCCGAACCGCCAACCCTGGATCAACCGTCCAAATGGTGAGACACGGAATCAGGGAATCTTTCATAAGAAAAAGCCTCAGATGAATGTTTTTAAATGCCAAAAAAACTGTTCATTGCATATTCTTATGTTGGCTACGTTTCATATTATGACTGAAAGTCTTATAAAAAGTCTGTGAGATGCCTACGTCGAGTTTCCCCGTTTTCGAAAGCATCACTTGCTTACGTAATATAGATAACTTTAGTATTTTTACGAAGTCTGTAAGTAAAAACGTCGGTGTGCGCTTGTGTACGTTTTTAGGTCGGCCGACTTTAATGATTTCCTGAAAAGAGCGTTGGACAAAAATCCAGAGACTCGACCCTCAGCCTCCCAGCTTCTCGAGGTGACTGATAATTCAACTTTTTCAGCTCAGTTTTATTTATAAAGCATTTAAAGAGTGCTGCGTGATCCAGACAGAAAACCCGTAAATCTACACAATAAAAACACAAAGACTGGCTTACCAACCACCAGAAGCAATAAAACTTAAGGAGGAATTAAATATAATTGTTATCTATTACACAGCTTTTAACTCAGGATGTGTTTGAAGTTAAGATTTAAAAACCGGTAAGTCTGTTAAACACGACTTCATTCATTCTCATCAAACGTAAGATTTGAATACGTCGGCGTTCCTGATCATCTCGGGCATTTCAGGGCATTCAGCACGCAAACACGAAGGCAGAAATGCAGCCGAACAGGAACCTGCTTTAAACCAGGTGTCAGTTAGTGCTCCTCGTTTAGGTTCGGCAGAGATGGAATGAAGCTTATTTACATTCTTTCTGTTCTCTTTCAAGAATTCTGACGGTACAAGACAGCTCAGGAGCCGCTGCTGTTTATTTATTTAATGACATTTATGTACACCAATAAGGATTAGGGTTATATTTAGGAACGGCGTTCAGACCGGACGCATTAAATAGCTTCCGTTTCTTGTCGGTAGTGCGAATGATTACAAACGGAAAATTGTTCAGTTCATGCTCGGATCAGGTCTCGCACACCCAACCTTGAGGCGGGTGCTCTACAACATTTAGGCCCTGAGTATTAGCGCCTATATTTTTTAAACAAATGAGCTACACTGCTCACAAACATTAGAAGAAATCTAATTATTGTGAGCAATATAAACACAGGACGTGTGCGATCGTGCTATATAGGTGATGACAGAGTGAGAGGGATGATTGGGCAGATGGCAGGTGTGTGTGTGTGTGTGTGTGTGCGCGTGCGTGTGTGCGTGTGGAGAGGGATCTGTTTGCAGCATATCCCATATGTTGTGCCATTCGGATGTTTTTCAGGATCACAGGATCCTCAGGAGTTAAATGTATTACAATTAATAATATAGTTTCAAAAAAGTAATACAATTAAATATAATAATATAAACATTTTTTTGTAATGTATTAACAATACAAATACAATATAAATAACAAAAATATTATAATAATAACCGAATAAAATATTAGGGTGCATATATAATGTAATAAAATGGCAAATATATAATAAATGGACAATAAAATGGTATCAAAGGTATACAGTATAATAAATACTATACACTGAGTCTGTGTGTGTATAATATAAAAATAATATATTAAATATAGTATAAAATATAATAAATAAAATAATAAATGTGATGAACATTAATAATTATTTATATATCTATATGCGTGCACACGAGCCGTCAATGGGAGGAGGGTGGTTTGAAGTTTGGGTCCTCTGATGTGGTTTGGATAAAGGTATGAGAATTGGGACCGGAAGAGCTCATAGAGAAAACAGAATAAGGGCGTCTGACTTATTCTCTGTGACAGGGCGAGTAGAATTGGGGAGGACGGTCCAGGCATGGAGACCTCAGGGCAGGCCAGAGCCCAGCTGTAGGGATTCTGTCTCACAGTTGGCTTGGGAATGTTTTTGGAGGAGCTGGAATGTGTGGGTGGGGTAGAGAAGTCTGGGCTGTATTTCTCAGCCTGAAAACGAAGCGTTGACTTTTAAACTGGAGCTCAAAAAGCAGTGTGAGCAGTGTGCCCCAATCATCCGAACCCGAACAAGTGTACCACTGTCATCTGTGAAATGAACACTAAACAAAGTATAGCCTAAGGTACGAGGTGGAGCGAAGGCTATGACCTCAATTGTAATTTATTAGGTAATTACAGGAATGGAGTTTTATTTCCATGAATCATGAGCAACAAAAGCTATCCTGACCTAAAGGGATCGTTAAATATAACCCGGCTGTTTACCAGAGTTTTATTTCCTCCCTTTAAACAATACAAACTCATGACATGGCATTCTAAAGAAGCCGAAGCATGAAGCTCCATCTCTGTCACCAACCAGACAGCTTTAGGTTACAGGAAGCTGTAGAAGGCTAACAGGAAATGCTCGCGTGGTTTCCCTCTGCACGAATCGAGCGCTCAAACCCAACGTCTGCCAACTCTCACCTCGAAAAAGTTTGTGTTCAGAGCCTGAAATTTACTGAGCTGCTGCAACCACATAACCAAGCAAACCTTCATTTGTTTTACAATCGAGCATTATCTCAAAGCAGCTTTATAAATCCCTAAATCCACAGCCCCTACCGATCAAACCGAGATCAACAGTGGCAAGGAAAAACTCCCTAAATGTGATGTGGAAGAAACCACAGGGGTAAGGAGGACCAGGACTCAAAAAAACTTGACTTGTTTGAGTTGATTTTATAGGTAAAATATTTTATAAATAAAATAGAGAATATTTTAAAGATCATTCAAATATAAATTAATAAAATGCACAGTACGATAATAAAATGTATGAAATAAGGAATAAAATTCGAATTTGTTTTATATTTATTGTAAATTATAATAATAGGAAATCTAAAGTATATTATAGCAAAATCGCCTTAAATTTAATAAATCTCGAACTAAATTAGATTAATAAAATTTAAATAATTAACTGATACATTAACTTTTATACTGCATCTAGTAAATGTAATAATGTAAATCAATAGTATTAATCCAAATTAAATAATATAATAAAACTAAGTTATAATAAATGGAATATAATTGAATAAAATGGAGAATCTCAAAATACAATTTAATAAAATGTGCAATATGATAAATAAAGGCAAAATGGAGAATATTATGAAAAGTAATGATTTAAAAGGTTGTTGTAGTAAAATGCAATTATAATTAATGTTTATTTGTATTAAAGAAATGAATTATCTAATTATGTGACACAATTATATACAGTTATATTCTTGGTAAAAGGAAAATAAATAATATATTAATATCAATAAAATAATACCGTATGTAGTATAATAAAATCTAGAATATAAAAAATAGATCAATAAATAAAGTGCTATAATAAAATCCTGAATATATTACATATCTGTAATAAATAAGAATCTAATATCTACACCGATCGGAGCTCTAAAATGTTATATATTTCAATAAAATGTTATATATTTAAATAAAAGATGTAGAATAAGAAGGCATCCAGAACGTCGTCATTTAGAACCCTTTCCTTTTTTTATTTTCTTTTTTATCATCGGCGTCTGTTATGGTTGCAGTTGGGTAAGATCAGGTATCAGGGTTCGACTGTTAATTCAGTGACGGAGTAAACATTGTTTAATAAGTGTAAGGATAATCAGCACTGACCTGCACCTCTGTTATTGCGTTTACCTTTTACTTCCCTTAATTGATCTTGCAGGAGCTGGCCTCTCCGTTTTAGGCTCCTGTGGGCCCCATTATGCTGCCATCACTCTCCTCACCTTCACCACCTGCTTCGGTTCAATTAGAGGCTGAATAATGCATGAACACGAACACTTTACCTCCCAGTTACACTTCTGCTTGCTCAGCTCAAAGCGTTTGCTCTGCTCTACCTGTGTACCAACCGTCCCGTGTTTTTAATCACACCCCGAATTAATGCTGCTGATCAGAGAGACGCTCGAACGTAAGCAGGCTGCCTTTTAATGCAGCGCAAAAAATATAGAAAAATATAGGTACACGGGTATACAGTTTTAATCTCTGAGCAGTTTAAAAATGGTTAAAAATGCCTTTTTTAATGTAACGTTTTATACATTTTAAAACATTTTAGTGGTGGCATCAGTTGCTGCGCATTCCCTGAAAGATGACGTGTTGTACTGTAAAACGCCGTTATAATAGACATGTTAATTGGTAATTGGTGTCTCTAAATTACTTGCTTCTGTCACAAAAAGCCAGAGAGAACATAAAGAATTTAAATTCCCTTTAAAATATGTTTTTTTATAATATTTTAAATAAACTGGAGGTTAATCAAATAATTAAAATAGAGAATATATATATTAATATATAATAATAATAAATAATTTAATAATGTACCGTGTAATAAATTAAAATAGTATAATAAAAAGTACTTTTTTTTACTCTACCTGTTTTTAATTTTCTTTTTTCCTCTGGCCCTCAGCATCGCTTTGTGACCTCGTTTAAGTCGAACCGTCCTCTGATGGAGCTCGTGGCCGAGGCCAAAGCTGAAGTGATGGAGGAGATGGAGGAGGAGGAGAGTAACGAGGACGCAGAAGAGGAAGAAGTTGCCGAAATTAACCCTGTAAGTGTTTGTTTCGAAGGAATTTAAAATAAGTTATTTCTACATCTCCGTTACTGAGTGCGCCCACTGCTGGTCTGTGTTCTGATTTAATTAGTGTGACGAGATGTTTAGTTAAACACCAGAGGGCCAGGAAGACCCCGATCTGATTGATCCACCGGCCCTTAGTGCCCTCTCCCCTCCCTCTCTCTCATTGTTATAATGCTTCCTTTAACCTATTCTGGCTGAATCGAACCTCGGCTCTCTCCACCCTGTTTGGCGTCTCTCTATAAAGAGCTATTTATAATCCGGCTGGCATTTCAGGCCGATACGTCCTTGGCTTATAAACAAACACAATAGCACAACGCCGTCCTCTAAAAGCTTCATAACCAGGTTTAGTGAGTCTGAGAATGCCCGTAAATACCACACACAGGCATTTCATTTCATTTACAAGCCCCGCCCATCATTTTGACCCCATTTACTGTGAGTCATTTATATGGTTTAGTGTTTTTCTTTTCATGATTTAGTTCATGATGAACACCATGAAAATTGGCATTTCTGGCCAATTAGATTTTTTCTTCCTCCGTAACCGGGCACAGAAGTGAGGCCGGCTTCCTGGGTACCACTCTGCTCCGTATGTTCACAGTATGCAGAGCGTTCTTTCAGAAACTAATTCTGAAGGACCTGAACTGACTTCCAAAAGCGATTTTGTTTACTCACGAACTTTTCCTTCACACCATGTCCTTGGGAGCCCAAATCTTTGAGACTTTGATGGCACTGTACCACCTCTTCTCAATCTGTGAATCCTGTGAGCTTAAAGTGTTTAAACTGAAATTCGGATCAGATCTGGTTACGAAAAGCTCGGGGCAGACCGGCTCCTGCTTCCTTTTTATCTTCTGTTTAAAAAAATAAGACGCTCTATTGTACCCAGGAGTGCAAGCGCGTGTCGATATGAATCTGCTGCGATGCGACACGTCGGACGTGCCGGACTTGAGAACGCGTTGGTCTGACCTTCAACAGGATGGTTTGCATTCCATTTGGCTCAAAGCTCGTTATTTATAAGGCTGCACCTTTTGAGGTTGTGTAACTCTTCTTTTACGTGCGTTTGTTTTAAAGCTCGCGTTCTCATCAGGGACGCTCCGATCCCGACACCAAACCTTTCAAATTAAAAATCATCGACTGAATGAACCCTATACCGTCAGTACTGAGTTCTACATACCCAATTTTGTAACAAAATATTACCACTATTTATGTGGTACTAAACTAATAATTGTGCAGGGCCTCGGTACAGCGTTTAAATTCAAAATAAAAAGGGGTCAAACATCTTAAACTGTGTTTCTACATTATTAGTGTTAATAGTACATAGTATTTTACAGTGCTTCCACCTCTTGCAATGTTTTTGTCCTAAAATCACTGGGGTTTTTTTTTTTTTACATTCTTTTTGTTGTTTATTTTTAGCCTCCCGGCAAAGACCCGTCTGAAACGAGCCTGGACGGTCCCCTCCCAGACAGTCCCACCGAACCAGAGAGAGTGTCGCTCAAACTGGAGCCGAAGCTCTCCGACGAGGACGGAGACAAACCCGAGAGCAAACACTCCAGCTCCGACTCCGGGATCGAGGACGGAAAGAGCACGCCCACGTCCGAGGAGGAAGGGAAAGAGTGCGACTCGCCCTCGTCCCATCACCCAACAATCAAAACCGAGCATCCCCAAGAGGACAAACCTGACGGTCGCGGAGCGACGCCGAGTCGCCCTCTGGTGGTACGGAGTGGTAGCGTGTATTCGGAGAGCGAGCCCGACTCGGAGCCTCGGGGTAACGGGAGGATTGGGAAGCGCAGCTCGGACGCGGGAAGCCTGGTCTCGGAGAGCCTGGACATGAGCCTGAACACCTCGGGCACCAGAGAGAGCGGCTCAGGCACCGGCTCCGGTGCAGCACGGGTAAGAACATGCTAAATCACGACTGGTTATTCGGCTGAATTTCAGTAAAGTCCTGATGTTTGGTCATAATGCAGAGACGAGTGTGCACTGGATCAATTCTAAACTCTTATTATGAAGGACTGGGACTCTCAGGCTCCAGTAGGTATGGGTGGAGGTTCAGCAGTACAGTAGAACCACTGAGCTGAGGTGTGTGGGGTGGAAAGAACTACACAGAGCAGTCTGTGTGTGTGTGTGTGTGTGTGCGCGTGCGCCAGGTACAAGATGTACAAAGACTTATTTATGGAGCGAACGTGTCATCAGTGCCACTCTATGAATAGACTATAAGCAAAAATGCAATATTATTAATACAGTCACGTGATCTGAGACCCGACCGGGCCCTTCTTTTGGTCCCGTCTTCTCCAGAGGCCCATTAAGACCCATTTACATAAAAAACAGAGGGGATTTGGGACCGTTTTTAAGTCCAGTAGGTTTTGTTTTTACCTTCTGCTCTCTGTAGACAGAGAAAATCAATAACCTCTCTGATTTACACTTTCTTTAATTTCCATAAATGCTAAATCGTGTTTCTAGATGAGCAAAGATTTAGTTCAGAAAGCTTTTGTTTGTGGATTTATTTGGGCTAGACTGTACTTGAATTAAAGTAAATAAACTTTTGTGCAGCTGAACCTCAGAACTCCACCTTCATTGTTTCTGGAAAAGCACTGGCTTGTTTGATGTAGGATTAATCCATGCCCAACCCCAAATTGTTTTTTAAATGCCTGTGATATTCTTATGTAATTCACTGGTCATGTCATTATTATTATTACAAATATGAAATAAACCCAAAACAAATAAAAAAATATAAATCAGTAGCCTCTTCTCTATCCCGAGCCGGGCTGGTGTCTTACTGGAACTGGCAGGAGGAGCAGAGACTGGAACAGGGGAGTCCCCTTCCAAAAGGAGAGATGGGACCCGTTACCCTTCTTAGACCCTGTGATTAATGTATTATTGGTACAGGTTCCTCTTTTTCAAACTTTTTCAAACCCGAGCTGTTCTTAGATTTGATGATGCTGTTAAGTTGTTATTTGTATAAATTTGTTGTCGTGTTAGACGTCGGGTATAATAATCCCAGAAGGTTACTTAGAGCCAGCAAAGGTCATACTTTAGTTCTGAAAATGTCTCTTCTTTAAAAATTGTGTTTAAACGTTCTTTACTTTTCTGGTTGTTCTATCTAACTGACTGAGGAAGTGTGTGTGTGTGTGTGTGTGTGTGTGTGTGTGTGTGTGTGTGTGTGTGTGTGTGTGTGTGTGTGTGTGTGT
>JAUZST010020074.1:0-32753 GCA_034779995.1 Parotocinclus haroldoi
GCATTTTTCAACAAGATAATGCCAGACCACATTCTGCAGCAATCACAACATCATGGCTACGTAGGAGAAGGATCCGGCTACTGAAATGGCCAGCCTGCAGTCCAGACCTTTCATTTATAGAGAACATTTAGTGCATCATAAAGAAGAAGATGCGACAAAGACAGCCCAAAACGATTGAACAGTTAGAGGCCTGTATTAGACATGAATGGGAGAGCATTCCTATTTCTAAACTGATCTCCTCTGTCCTCAGGCGTCTGGTGAGTGTTGTAAGAAGAAGGGGGGAGGCCACACAGTGGTAAAAATTGCTCTGTCCAAACTTTTTTGGGATTTGTTCACGCCATGAAATTTGGAAACAACATATTTTTCCCTTAAAATGATACATTCTCTCAGTTTAAACTTGTGATCTGTGATTTGTGTTCTATTATGAATAAAATATTAGATGTTGGCACATCCACATCATTGCATTCAGTTTTTATTCACAATTTGTTTATTGTCCCAACTTTTTTGGAATCCAGTTTGTAAATCGGGACCTACCTATAATGTATTTGCTTTAAAACTACAGTTCTAGATTAAGAGAGCATATCTGAGACCATCTTAGTATGGCAATCTGGGACCCATTCTTGCCTGTCTGTGAGCTTAACTATGCTAAATAAGGCAAGCCCTTATGTTTAGCTTCCCAATGACAGTGAATGCAGCAAGTAATTGACTGCTTGTGTCTCAAAGAAGAACTATGTTGTGTCTTAACGGTTACCCCTGGTATTTATATCTGTAGAATTATTTAATTAATATTTTTGAGTGATGACTAAATTTTGTGATTACAGATTATTATTAGAGCCTGGATAACACCTAAATGAATTTGTGTTTGTATAGAATATCATATAAAAGATTACATAACACCACCCCCAGACTATTTTACAAGCTGTTTAACCTGTTCTTTATCTTTCAGATATTTTCTTTCCTAAAAGAGTGTAAACATGTTCAGGGATAAGAATAACAATGCTGATGAAATTATATCACATAAAATTGTGGGGTTTCTTTTATTTTGTGGGTATTGCTGAGTGTAATGGTATTTTATTGATATATACATAAGAGACTGCAGTTATTATTGATAACTAAGATATGAATAAGATTATTATGACTACAATTGCAAACCAGTTGAAGATTTAAGTGGATAATAATTCCACTGGATAGACACCATTTGTAAAGTCAGAAACATTCTTAATGTGTTATCATTTTAAGCCTTTTCACTAGGGGTCTCAGACCTTTTCCTCCACTGCATGTATACACCTTGCATTTGTATTTGTAATATAATGTCAGTCTTTTAAATTCCTGCGTCAGGTCCCACACAGAAAATGCCAACCACTGCCACAGTCATGGACTTCTTCCAGCTCTTTGTTCCTGACAACGCCATCCAGAATATGGTCACTCAAACCAACATGTATGCCAAAAAATTCCAAGAACGCTTTGGCAGCGATGAAGGTTGGACCAATGTGACGCCATCAGAGTTGAAGGCCTTCCTGGGCTTTGTGATTTCCACCAGTGTGCAGCACTGTGAGTCCGTCCTGAGCATATGGAGCAGTGGCTTCTTCAGCAACCGCAGCATAGCACTTAAAATGAGCCAGGCACGGTTTGAGAAGATCCTCAAGTACTTCCATATAGTGGCCTTCCGTTCGAGCCAGGGTGGTAACCAGGGCCTTTACAAAATCCAGCCCTTCCTGGACTCATTGCAGCAGAGCTTCGGCTGCACCTTCCGGCCCTCACAATCACAGGTAGGAAAAACTTCTTTATTATTCATGACATTTAGTTTCCTACAAAACCATAAGCCTGTTCTAGAAGCACTGAATTCATTGAGTATACTGTACACTTCTGACTGTCCAGAGTCACATGCCGAAATAATAATAATAAAAAAAAAATAAAAAAAAAACACAAATCTTTCAAAATATGATCTTTACAACACATATGTAAAAGTATCATGACAAATGAGATTTCTGAGAACCTCCAAAAAATAAAGGTCTCTTTTGCATTGGCTAATATTTATGTTAATGAGTCCATCAGAAGAACACAGAACAACAGTGATGTGCATGGAAAAAGGCTTGCCAAAACAAACATTACTGCTTGCTAAAGATCACATGGACAAGCTGTGGACAAAAGACATTTTGTGGACAGATGAGACCAAAAAAGTAAATGTTTGCTTTAAATGCGTATTATCTGAAGACAGGAAAGCACTGCATTCCGCATCAAATGCAAATTCTACAGGAATTCAGCACATTTGTCCATGAACTGAAGCTGCAGTAAGACAACAACCATGTTGAGCTGTTCTGACCTTAAACCAATAGAAATATTGTGAAAGGACTTAAAGCGAGCGGTCCATGTGAGGAAACGCACCGACATCCCAAGTTGTTCTTAATCAAATTTTCAGAAAAATTTTTAGTTGCTGCACAACGGGGTCATTCCACCATACGTTTGCCACTTTTGCAGTATTAGATCATTTTCTTTAAGACATTTGGGTCTTATTAGTTTAAGATTTTCATCTTTATTTTTAGGACTTCTGATGAAAATTGTAAAGGATTCACAAACTTTAAGAAAAGGCAGACAGAAGCCAGCATTACCAGGGGACTCGGCCCAACCAAATCTGGTCTGTATTAAATAGTCAGAAAGTAGGACAAGTGAGAGATTTAGACATTTCTGTGCCAGCAGGAAGTCGGTTGAGGATTTAAGTGGACGCTTGGCCCTCCAGCTGTAATTAGAATCACTGTAGCCTCACCACCTGTCAGGCTTTCTTACCTGTTACAAATAGAGTCGGATTCCAGGGACAATCATGGCAACAATTTGAGCTGTGCTTCTAAAGTAGTGAGACTCTCTAGTTCAAATTAGGTAGTAGGGTCCAAAAGTCTTAGACTACAAATTAAAATTGCTTCTATTTAGCATTTCCACTGTTATTTGATATGTTTTTTTCATTACATATCATATTATTAGCAGAACAATTAAGTGTGATTGAATCTTAATTTCTGAAAAATATTATTCAATCATTTAAAAAAATATTTTAAGGCTAGTCCAAAGTCACAGGACATATCACATGCTGCATTGTGGACTTTCTAACTCATTCATAACGCATTCATATCCCTGTAGTCATATCTTCAGTCCTTGCTTTCTCCCTATTTGAGAGTATATAATTAGATGTTAAAGAGCAGTTGTGTGAATATTTTTTTTCTGAAATATGGAGTTTCTCCTTGCCTTGTACTTAGTGATTGTAATTGCTGTGCTGTTGAGAGCCGTGGAAGCCATGCAGACGAAAGGGACAACCTCACACACTGATCTGTGATGAGTAAATAAAACACCATCTGCGCTTACACTTTTATATCTATGGCAACATTGCCTTGGCAGCACATTCTAGGCCAGGTAGGCTGGTGATGACTAAGCTGGAGCAGAGAGCCAGATCACAACTTCTGCTACTACACATAAGCAGCTGCACCTATACACTGGGGATTAGCGAATCAGCAAGACTCTAGGACTAATTAATAATAATTACAGGTTTAATCCCAGTGTGGTGATTGTTTTACATTCTTGTCTGAATATACCTTACACAGAGAGCAGTTGCAGTCCTCAATACATATTGGTAATATGTGACTATTAGCAATTTTTTTCATAGGGATAGAATTGTGTATAGCTGTTATCCAGTACAGGACCTGGCTACTATTGTCTTCCTCAGTTTCTTGACTTGAAACCCCAGTATGTAATCTGGAAATGGCATGGCTTTTATGGTGGGACAAAGTATGCCTTGTCACTATTTCATTTCTCAGAAATGGACAAGAAGATGAATATGAATGGATGGGATTCTATTAAGGAATACAGACATTAGTACAGACAGTAAGAGCAATGGAAACAGGGCAAGGTTGAGCTAGCATATGGCAACACTACAGCTTGACAGTTTGGTTAATATTGCTAATGATTACGCTAACAAGTAACATGGTGCACAAGGACAGAGAAGGACATTCACCCGAGAGTGATAAACAGGAGGTCCAGGAGGAAGCTAGGACAGGGAGAAAGGAAACATTTACACACCTGGCAAAAGACAGAAGGGCACACAACAGCAAACAGCAAACAGCAATGAGATCAGACAGAACCAGGCACAGTGAGAATATAAATAGTATTAGGAAATCAGGTGCGATTAGAGAGTAATAGAACAATATTGACATAATTAATGTAAAATAATCTTAATAGATTTTTAATGATCCTCACACTAATTATTGTACATAGGTGTTATGAAAGTGAATACAAATATATTAATAACTTAATTCTAATATTTTAATGAATCAGTCTCACTGTTTCAAGCACAAAAACTGTTTTGGTGGTGCAAGTGAACATATCATTAGTACTAAAAACAAACGTGCAGCAGAATCATTAAGGGTTAAGCTTTGTATTATTTACTGAATAATGTGAGGCTACAATTACAGATTGTATTTCATCTGTTTCTCTGCACCCTTTGCTAGTCCCCCTTTACTACCTCTCTAATGGTCAAGACCCCCACAAGATCATCACAGAGCAGGTATTTTGGGTGGTTGATCATCCGAGGCCCGACAGTGAAATATGGCGGTTTGTTAGTGTGTGTGTTGTGCTGGTATGCGTGGATTAGACACAGCAGTGCTGCTGGATTTTACCGTCTCAGTATCACTACTGGACTGAAAATACCAACCAAAAATGTCCACCGCCAGCATCCTGTGAGCACTGATGAAACTGTGTTAACTGTGTTAGTAAGTAGTCACACAGATGAGCAACTTTTTCTGACTTCACATTTACAAGGTGGATTAGTAAGATATGTATGTCTCAACTAGTGAAAAGTTCAAAAACTCCAGCAGCACTGTTTAGTCAGATCCAGGCATACCAGCACAACACACAAACATTAATACATCCACATGTCAGTGTCTGGTCTGTGGGTGTCCTGAGAACAAAGAACAGGGTAAAGGGGACTAACTAATTATGTAAAGAAACAGATGGACTATAGCTTGTCATTGCAGAACTACAAATATAAAGTACAAATATATGGTAAGTGGAACTGGTAAAGATGGCTTATGAGCGAAGAAATGTAGGTGTAAAAAGTAGGTGTACCCAATAAAGACTAGAAATCAAAATAAATATAACTCAATTTAATTCAATTTTATTTGTATAGCACTTTTTACAATAGACATTGTCATAATATGATATTGCACTTTGTAGTGTTATACTGCGGATTATAACTTGTTAAATATAGTTATGAAATTCCAGTGTTTTATTGGTAAAAAAAGAATCCTTAACTCTGCAGGTCCATGCTTTGATGCTTCTGTATCATATGCCATACAGTAGTAGGGTGCACTATACTAGCAGCACAATTGACAACCTTTCGGTTCCATACTACATTTATTCTACTTCGGTTTGAAAGTCTAGCAGCTGCCATGGACCAGAACAGCTGACGGGCAGTCCAGAGGATTTTGTTAGTGCGAACAGATCAGGTAAGATCACTGGTTATGTGCACAGAGAAGAACTTAACACAGCCCGATTGGCTATAACCTGGTTGCTCCCATGCCCACTAGTGTGAAGCATTTCGAAAGACTGGTTCTGTGTCATGTCAAAGCCCTCATCATGCCTTCCTTGGACTCACTTTGCATACAAAAGGAACAGCTTTATAGAAGATACCATAAAAGATACCATATCCCTCACTGCTGCCCTGAGTCACTTGGAGAAACGGTGCACATACTTAAGGATGCTATTTTTAGACTACAGCTCTGCTTTTACTACTGTCATTCCTAGTAAGCTCACCATCAAACTCCAGCTAGGCATGAGCTCACCACTCTGCAACTGGATACTATACCTGTCAGAGTGTCAGTAGGAACAGACCATACAGCTACATGCTGAATCCCATAATATACTCCCAATTTACAGCTGTGTCCCCACACTCATCTCCAGCACCATCCCAGATTAGACACAGTGGTGATTGGGCTGATTACCAACAGTAATGAATCAGCGTCTAAAGTCAAGGTCAGAAGCTGGTGGCCTGGTTTGGAGACAACAGCCTGTCCCATAGCACTGCAAAGACCAAGGAACTAATGCCAATATGAACATTTGTATCCTGTTTTATTTTATACATTCATTATCATTTACACTGTCGTCTTATATGGTTTAGTTTTATATTCTGTTTTATTATGCTTTTCATGATAATGCATTGTTTCTAATTCATTAATCTACCCATTTTTATATTTCATTTTAATTGCGTTAATTTAGCTTCAGTTTATTTACATGATTGATGTAAACTTATTAATTAGATAACTTGGTTTATATCTTACATGTATCATTTAAGGCGCCAAAGTAGGAGTGGTCCCTTTTTGTCTTCCATATAATGATATATAATGTTTTTTTTTTCCTTTCCACTTTCACCCTAGGCTTGCTCAATTTGGCATTGGGCTTAGATGATAGGAAACTGTAAAGCTGCTTTGAGAAATTGTAAAAAGCACTACAGAAATAAATCTGACTTGGCAGTTTGTCCGGCTACTGGTCCTCCAAAGAGCTCACATCCCTGATACCACTGTGATTGTCAAAAAAGCACAACAATGGTTCTTTTTCCTGATGATACTAAAAAAAAACTGGCCTACCCCAACAGCTGTTGGTGACCAAATGGCAGCTGCACCAAAGAAAGTATACTGTATATCCGTATGCTAACTCTGCAGTCGACTTCTGCGATCAGTATATCCCTGGGATGGCACTACTAGCTGTGGGACATGTACAGTACTCGCTGCCTCAGGGAAGCAGTTAGCATCTGTAAAGACTCTATTTGACCTACTTTCATTTGGCACTTTCTGTTAAATGAAATCTGCACCTACACAGTGTACTGTTGCTCCTTGATGCTGCTGCTAATGTGTAAACGTGTAATACATTTGGGCAATAATTCAACTATATTTGTGTTTTACATTTCTTCATTCCTACATCCTTGGGCTGATTAAACTGTGTGCCTGGACAGTAAATCTGAGCAATTGTGCTTCTTTCAGAGTCAAAGTCAGTGCCTAAGAACTCCTCATATCTGTTGATTCAGAGTCACACCTCTATCAAATCCTGCTGCTATTCGATGCTGCTAAGCTTATCAACAAAATTTTGAACAAAAAGGTTTGTCAGTAAATGGACGAGAAAGTTATTGAAATGCGTAAACCACAGTTTACAAATTTATACATTTACCAATTGGTTTAAAATGCGTTCATATTACATTAAGGTAAATTGGAAATGAAAACCTGTGAGATCACGAATCTTGACCCGTTTGTGCATCACACACATTCATGACTGCGTTGATAATATTCATTAGGGGTATAACAATACACTGTGCTTTATATTTCTGACTAATAGCAATTCAAAATAATTTGTATTTTTTGTAATCTTTAATCTGCTGCAATTAGGAGTTTTATATAATGCCACAGCGAAATTTTATAACCGTTTCACCAAATTCAAACAACTAAATGGTATCATAAATTGAAACTCAAATAAACTAACAATCTCGCTGAGCCTTTAAAGATCCTCAATCTCAAATTCATCTTTACCTTAAAAGGTTTCAATTGCTCAACGGAATGATTTCACCCTCTGGTTTATAAAAATGCAGTGGCATCCGGTAGCGGTATAAACAGAACGTGTGGGACATTGTCTATCTCTATTTTGCATAATTTGTCTAATAACTGCTATTAGACTGATTGAACCCGTTTCTCCACAGGTTTTGCACGAACCTCTGATTGACGAGGATCCTGTGTTCATCACTACGTGCACTGAGAGGGAGCAGCGCAAGAGGAAGAAGAGGAAGTTCAGCTTGTGGGTGCGACAGTGCAGTACCACCGGCTTTATCTGTCAGGTCAGCAGTGAACACACAAGTACACAAGGACAAGTGCCTTCTACCAAATAAATAGCCTTTTCTCTTAAGTATTAGTGAGATTAAAAAATCCAGTCACTTACTTTAAAAACCTGCTTAATACAATTTCAAGATTTTGGCGGGAACCAACCCTGGACATGGCATCAGATATCAGCACATATGTTCACTTACACTGGGATGCTTTAGAGATGCCAAGTGACCAAAGCATATCTTTGAAACGTAGAAGGAATCAAAGTACCCAGAGGAAACCTGATGTGTCACACTTGGTGATTAGAGAACAATGAATTTGAGGAACTCTATACAAAATCTTTTTATATCCTCTAGGATGCTCTGTTGTTGATTTTGAATGGAGTTCAGATCAGGGGACCTACCAGTACGTTCAGATTTCGTTTCATCTAACCATAGAACCAGGATCTATCAAAGTTCCAAATGTGTCTAGGCAAATAAGATGAACATATTAACCATAAACATATTTTTATAGTTGAGATGCATTGATTGCAATTTATTGGCCGATTTCCGATTTTTTAAACATATGACTGGCCGATTTCGATTTTAACTAATAATTTTTGTTAAACTTTTCTAGCACTTGACATTTGCCATTAAAAAGAAAGATAAACAGCAGCTGCATGATTGTGTCTGGCTCTGCACTGTCAGCAGAGTTTGCTTTAGCTTTGTTAAATTCCCCCTATTCAGTGATGTGATGCTGTTTTAAATGTCTATGATTGATTATTAGTTATTAGATTATTACTAGTGTTTTTGGATTTCTTTATCTGCGGTTTGCTTTCATAATGGATACTGCAAACGGCAACCAATTACTGTCATGACCTACGAAGACATGGCTGTAACCCAAATAACACTAACACTGCTCCCTTACTAATACTGTACTCTATAGTAAGAGACTCTTTATTGAATTTCAGAGCACAACTGAACTCTAACACGTTCTCATCATCTGTGTGTGTCAGCACCGAACTGTCTAATAACCGAACACGCAGTTTACAACTCAAAGCGTGTTTAACACAGAATTTAACTGTGTATTTGTGTTAAAACATTAAATGAATTAACTGTGTAATGTGAAAGCAGTATGTTTTTTATTTTGCGGCTGTGCTTTGGTGCTGTTGCTGTACTATTTGGGTGGTGGATTATTCTCAGCACCGCAGTGATCTATTAGGGTGTGTTGTGCTGGTATAAGTGGATTAGATACGGCAGCGCTGCTGGATTTTTTTAACGCCTCAGTGTCACTTGTGACAAATAGTTCTGAAAAGGCTAAAAAAGTAGCAGACAGGATACAGTCTGTATCTTCAAAAATGTATTTTAAATCTTCATACAGATTTGAGTTCTAGCACTGCATGCAAATGATGCTTTGAGTTGTTCTGGGCAGATCTATGTGCATCTGAAAGAGGGATCAGATGGACTGGACACCCTAAAGAAACCCCAGCTTCACAGTATGGTGGCCAGACAGCTCTGTCAGAACCTGGCAGGACGAAATGCCATCATTTTTACCGGTCCCAGCATCACCAGCATGAGCCTGTTCCAGGAGTTTGAGAATCTGGGTGAGCATTGCAACTCTCACTTATCTTTTTGCCTCTACTGTTTTATCTCTTAATAACTGCTGTAGAGCTAGTTAGGTGGGTACAAATAATTCATGCAGTTTTAAGTATTTATAAAGCTTTGTAATTTAAAAAAAGGATTAAAGCGTATTTGTGGCTAAAACTCAGTTTGTCAGCGCTTTCTGCTTTCATCTTTTTACCCAGAAAATGTTTTAGAACATTTTCAGTTTATGGTTAGGCAGATATTAGTTCTTAAAACAGCATTAACAGTTATAGAGACGGTGCGATTTGAAGGTACACATGCTAAACAACTGTGGTTAGGCTAGTATTATCAGTATTGTATTTTCTTGCTTGCTTTTCTGATGTAAATCCTAGGCTACGTTCACATAGCAGGCCGATTTTTTTATTTTTTATTTTCAAATGTGACATATTTGACATTCGTCTAAACAGTTCACGCTCCTAAACTGACGTGTGTGGTCAAAAGAGCAATGCTTCAGGTGACCTGCTCATCCAGAGGTAATCAGTCAAAATGGAGTGAACAGACAGTCACATAGAGTAAACAGTAACAGTTACATGACCATGTTAAAAGGGCCACAGACACTTTTTTAAGGTTCACATCCTGAGTTCTTTAAACTTTGCTTTTAAGCTTATTTCCCTTTGAATCTGAACCCCACGTCATTCTGCCATTCTGGCCACGTTCGGCCATTTCATCACCCCGCATTTTTATGAGATCTTTTGCTTTGCTATACCACCGCTAAAAAATTCTGTTATCCATATTCTCCTCAGTGCACATTTATAATGAATGCAGAGTTGGAATGAACATCACATGAATTTCTATCTGGCTCTTCAGAGGCCGAGTCGCATTGCTGCGTATTAAATATGTGACGGATTTCAATACTACATACAGTATCTCACAAAAGTGTGAACACCCTTCAAATTTTTGTAATCATTTTGTAAATCCTTTTAGGGTTTAACAATGAAAACATGACACGTTGATACATTGTAAAGTAGTGAGTTTACAGCTTGTATGACAGTACAAATTTGCTGTGCCCTCAAAATAACTCAACATACAGCCATTAATGTCTAAACTGCTGGCAACAAAGGTCAGTACACCCCTAATTGTACTTCTATCTCATCCTTGTTCTATGATTTTATTTATCTGAGAGTTTGGGGCCTCTATTCTACTTTTATCATTCACCGCTAGCTCCAAATCTAACCCAAGCATTTATTGTAATTATGCCATTGTCTGAAAGTTCATGTACCCGGGTATTCTGAGTGGTACTTCACTCCTTCCAGAATGGGATAATGATAAGCCCCTAACCTCCCATCATGTGTTTTATACATTAGTTTGATGCATTTCCAGTATCTTCTCAAGGTAAAACCTATGTGTAGCATATTAGTTACAGAAGCACCAGAGAAGAAGTTTGCTTACCTTTTTCAGTCATAGGTGAATGCCATGACAATCTGATGACTGTTTCCACACACGCTGGGTTGGTTATTTCACTTGGACAGCTTGCACTATTTGGGGTTTGTCCCATTGAGTTGTACTTTGTATTTCACAGAGCAGTCCATTCAAAGCAGTCCACCCCCTTTAACTACATTATCCATTACATGTATGCACTGTTTAATGCCCATCAGATCAAAGTCTGAGGTGTTAAGAATTCTAATAGGACATAAAATATGTTATAATTATCTAATCTAATCCCCTTAAGAATAACAGAAAACTACTGCTAGTGAACCCTTGTGACACCTGCTGACAGAAAAGAGAATCACAGTCTTGTTTGGCATACGAAAAAACAATGGTATTGTTGCATGTTCTTTTTCATTTTGGTTTTCGGTAAGTATTTTAAGCTTTATGAATGATTACAAAGATAAGAATTACTGTATAATTCTACTAATAAATTGTTTACATATTCTGCTTTAAAATTCATTAACTTTCAAGTAAATGTGTTATTGTTTAAAATAAAGCACTGCAAAGTTTCAAAAATGCTATGTAACAGCGGTGATGTCTTGTCAACATCCATTTTGCTCAATGTCCGGTTTCACAGAACGTAAATCAGATGTTAAAATGACGAATACCTGTATTTTCAATATAAATCTAGCAATAAAAGTTCTCCCTTCTAAAAACAAATAACTACGTAAAAGGAAATGCATCAAAGTCAAAAGTCAAATTGATTTTTATAGCACTTTTTACAATGGTGCATTGTCTCAAAGCAGCTTTACAATATTATATTGTCTTAAAATCAGGAGTCACACAAACTAAAGGTTTGTCCTTTATCTTGACTTGATGTGATGTGACAGCGTATTAATAATTCAGAAAAGCCGGTTCCGTATAAGAAGCTGTTTCCACTTCCATACTGCATAAATGATATGATGGTGCATCACTATTGGTTTCATTGCCAGTTGTTGTAAGTTCTATTGTGAGCAGAGATCCTTTACCTACTTCAGCAAAAAACCTCAGTGACACACCTAATACATACTTAATCATTTTAAGCAGTATTGAGTATGTAGTATGCATGTCACTGAGGTTTTTTTGCTGATGTAGGCAAAGGATTTCTGCTCACAAAAGAACTTACAACAAACCATTCATGTACAGTAATGCTATTTTCTGAAGAAGACTCATGTGCCATTTTAGCGTGGCCTCAATCTTTTAATGTTGTATATAGATATCTACTGCTGTGGGCTGCTCAGCACCAGGAAGAGTGACTGCACCGGTCTGCCAGCATCCATGTTACGCAACCCCGAGGGTCCTCAGCAGCGTGGTCAGTCCCACATCAAGATGAAAGGCAAAATGGCACTCATCACCTGGTACAACAAGGGCAATTTCAGATTCCTCTCTAACGCCTACTCGCCTATCAAGCAAGGTACAGACTGTGACTAGCAGCTGCTTGATTATTCATGAAGCTCATCAGTTCGTCAGTATCGTCTAGTGACTAGACAGACGCGAGAGATTGCATACTTGTAAACAGTTTCTCCCTAACCCAAAATCCAATACTAATCTATACTGTACACAAGAATTCAATAATGAAATATCCCCTAATGTTTGTGACCATTGCATTTGAAATGACTGTAGCTTAGACCTTCTACCAGGCCAAGTTACAATAGCATTCACTACATGTTAAGAATGACATTATGGAAAATGGACCAAGGCATTTAATATTGCCCATAAACCATACGTACATGCAGCACACACTCACTGGTCACTTCATTAGGTACACCTTGCTAGTATCAGGTAGCCTTCAGAACTGCCTGAATTCATCATGGCATATATTCAACAAGAGCCTGGAATCATTCCAAAACAGAGATATTGGTCCATACTTACTAGTAGTCGATCAACATGGCTTTTTAATGGCTGACACCAAATATTTAGTGAGCCGATGACCTATGGCTGATATAATTTTATTAATTTTTTTTAGCAACTAATCGAAACAGAAGTAACAATCATGCCTGATGTAAACATTGTATGTTTTACTGAACAGCCCTCGTGATCATACAGTCACATTTACAATGTACCTAAAAGTGTACCAAAAGACTGACATAATAATAATATTCAATTATAATAATCTATTAAAACATAAATGATAGGCCGCTTCTCCTATTACTTGCAGGGGTATTCAGATTCAGTTGTTTCTGAAATAAAAGGGTGTCCTGTGACTTTTAACTCACCATAATGATTAAATATTTATGTACATATTACACCTCCACAGCACTTCAATTCAAATTTATTTTATGCTGTTTACAATGGAGCCTTGTCTCAAAGCAGCTTTACAATCTTACATCATCTTAAAAGGCCTATGGCGACAGTGGAAAGGAAAAACTCCCTGAAAGTAGAAGGAAGAAACTTTGGGAGGACCAAGACTCAACAGGGGACCCATCCTCCATGGCTGGCCTAGATGTTAATTAAATACCAACTTAAAACTTTAGTAAAGTGATAGTAAACTTAAGTAAATAATATAATTTAAATCAATAATAATATTTAAGTTAGTACTAAAATAAGTAAAACAACATATTTGAAAACAAAATAGATTTTAAAATCAGTCTTCAGTGGGAAGTCCTTGGTGGCACATGGTCTCCTAATGACTAAATGATGGAGGGAGTTACTGCACTCTGGTGGGCCTGGGACCATGGGTTCCTCTAAATAGCTGACTGAATATCTGCTACTTTTTTTTTACTCTTACTAAGCAAAAGTCTGTAAAAAGATACCAAGATTGGGCTGGTACCACACAGGAATGATTGAGCTATCTCTGAGCGATGGACAGGGACACCTACCCAGCGTCATGCCTGTGCCTTGTGCAGGGTACAATCTGTGTTCTATGAATGCTGGTCCTTCAGCCCCCTTACCAAGAGCATTAAAATCAAACTTGAACTACTTCAAGACATGAAAGATTTATGAAATTGGAATTGCAGAGCAGCTCTCCTGATTAGAGTCTAAGCACAGGCTGTGTGCTAGAGTCACTTTAGCATCAAACGTCATGCTGTTGCAAGCAGATACAGTGATGTCTTATGACATGCAAATCTCCATCACATTATGTTCTCTGTCGGTCTTTTCATTGTTGTTTGACACGTCTTGATTATTTTTGACAGCAGATTGACATGGGGCATTCCAATCTGAAAACCACAGAGCTTTTCTAAATCTATAAGCATGCTTTCTCTTCTACAGCTAGTGTCTGAAAAGAATACGCTGCTTTCTTAATAGATGCCAGATGTATGAATTTGTTCTACTGGATTGTGTTTTTCCTAACATACAGTTTATGGGCATTAAGCCATTTATGACAGCAGTGTGTACAGATGTGGAGACAAATACACAAGTGTTATGTCAAGTTAGTTATGGATGCTGGAATGCCATGTTGTGACTGTGTTCTCATTATTTAAGCGCAGCCTATGAACATACACTCAAACCACAGCTTTTACCATTTCAAGGGTACCTTCTTAATGTATTGCATTGTAGTAATAAGTGTATGGTTTAAGACATACCTCTGACATACATGGTTGACACTTTTGATATCCTTGCAGGGGTGATCATTAAGAGGAAGAGTGGAGAAATCCCATGCCCTCTGGCTGTGGAAGCCTTCGCTGCGCACTTGAGCTACATCTGCAAATATGACGACAAGTACAGCAAGTAAGCCTGCTTCATTAGTGCTGCTACATGTGTATACAGGTCTGTGGCATGTAACTTATATCAGAACAGCACATATTCACTAATAATAGGTCATAAAAATCTCTTTTAACTCTGGAAACTGTAGTCATTAACAGCTGGTCACTTCAACAACCAATCAATGCTGTGGTCCGAGGCAGACCTCAAATTAAAGCAAAGCAATCCGATTTATTCTATCCTGAGTAGCAGGGGAGGGTGTGGAGCCTAACCTAGGGTTTTCTGGGCACAGGTCCACACAGGACTGGTTGTCAGTCTGAGGGGTTCTGTATCTGCAACCCCTGGCATTTACATCACAGGGCTCACCCAGAATTTGAGTCTTGAGTCTGCTTACAGCTGCAAAGTCCAGAGATAAAAGTTTTTTTCCCTATAATCATTTATTATAATGTTTCTGACCTCAGTCGTTAAACCTAATGGCACATGCTTGTACCTAAAATGCAGATTTTCAATGTCTATAAAAAGTTTTCATTGCTGTTTTGAAGCCTTGAACTCATTTTATAATATAGTTCTTATAAACCTGTTGCTGTTTTGCCACTGCATGATTTTGTTTACCAAGAAAACAGTTGGTATATATTTTATCGACACAACCTAACCATTATTTCCAGAAAATGTTTTTTTTAGACACACTTTATGTACACACAAACAGGAACTAGAAAATAAAAATCTAATTTACTCAAACCACAAACACAATGAAGTTGAGGTCTTAAATGGGTGCATAAATGCATAACAAGGGACGGATAACCTTAAATTAAAGTAAATCTAAATAAATTAAAATAAATCCCATTTATTCTATCCCGAGTACCAGGGGAGGGTCTGGAACCTAACCCAGAGTTTGCTGGGCACAGGTACACACAAGACTGGTTGTTAGTCCTGGCATTTATATCACGGGGCTCACCCAGAATTTGAACACAGGTCCTCAAGAACTGCTGTTTTCAGTTAGGCCCCACACACCGAGCAAAATGGCTGCTAAAAGCAAACAATGTTCCAGAAGTTACAAGTTAATGCTCTTGTCAGTGTCTTTCCTTCCTGCTTTCTGTAGCACGTGTGTACACTTGTATGCAAGCACTGATTTGGTTGAATTTCTCCCCAAATCTCTGGTATTATTTACCATAAAATGGCAAAATAGACCTATGTCTATTAGACTGCCATGTACCAGTTAAACCAAGTCCAGCCTGAGATTATATTTAATTTAGTATATTATACATCATCTATCAGCACCATCAAAAATTACAAAGAAGCTTGAAGAGAGAACTTTCAAAATAGGTTGGCCGTCACTGTTAATGCCAGCATTTATTTACTGCATGTCAGTGTCAGAAATAGAGATGTGATGTATTTCGGCGTGACCTGTAGGAGTTAATAAATGTGATGGCAGATTTGCAGCAGTGATACACACCAACTCTGGCTAGACTGACTGCATTAATGTCTGAGTACACATGCACCGAACGTTTTCTCATAAATGATAGAGAAAGCTTGGGGGAAAGCTTAATAGCTTCATAAGCACAGTGTCTGTGGTTTTAACCTCGGGCTATGTTGAGAATTCTCACAAAGCATATTTTATTGCCCTTAATTATTGTTTCTATCTTGTGTACAGCTAGCTGTGTAATGTAAACAGCCTTATGCATATTTTATTAAGTACATGTTAATAGCATGAAAGCATGAACCATAATACATTGCTCACAAAAATTAGGGGATGTGTCATTATGGGAGAGTCCATTTTGAAGTATCCCCAAATTTTTGTGAGCAGTATATTTGGTCAGTGCAAACGTTTGGCTGCAAGTCCACATCTGAGAGAGTTTTTGCAAGGACGTTTTATTTTGCAAGGTTCTGCGAGGTCCTTTTAACTAACAAAACGTGTAATAGATGTTAATCGTGCTTAGGACTGGATATCAAAACCTGGCTCCGATTTGGAACCAGTTCCAAATTTACAAGAATCAGGTACCAGTGAAAAAATAAATAATTCTCGTGTATGTTATCACAGTTTTATTTTGATATGCTCTGATATGGCAGTAGAAGAGGGACACTGAGAAGTCTCTTCACTTTGAAACGAAAGGATACTGAGCTTCAGCAGTGTACAGTGTTCAACCAACTATGGTGTTCGACCAACTCTAGTTTCCTTGTTAATCCGAAACGCTTAATGTGAACAAAGCTTTCATTTTTCTTAATGTACCAAAACTACGGATTTATGAAAACTAAACTTATCTCATTTACTTCTGGTTGTAAGTAATCTCTACCACTGAAATGACTTCCAAAACTTTATTACGCCAAGCTTTTTCCCATTTAAACCCGTTTTTCTTAAATATCTTGCCTTCCCTTTGGACCACATGTTCAGCAGTAGAGATTACATCTCACCAGACAAAGAGCTTAGGTGTTAGGTCACTCCGTTAGTACATTAACTGCCAAAGTTTTTTTGGAACAATTTTTACTGTATTTCTGTCCGCCTACATCCCATTCCATCCTATCAGTAGGTGAGCTGTAGCACCCGGTCCCCAAATGGGGATCATGTTTTTTAATGGGTTAACCCACATTAAGTTTTTTACAATAATAGGTCTAAATTGAAGGAAAAATAAACTTAACATAGAATGATTACTTTTTAAGTTGAAATCCAAAAACAATAAAGATATCATTTATACCAAAACATATTTTTCTCTATTTTGAAATCGAAAATTAGAATCAATAAGAACCGGAATTGATCAACAGAATTGGAATCAGACTCGAAATCGCTAAAATTTTAACTATACCCAACTGTAATCATGCTGAATAAGCAGTGTTGTCTAACGTGTGTCACATTCTGATCGTTTTATTTTTTATATTAAAATGTAAACACGGTCATTTGCATATTGTAACGTTTGCTATTATCTGTAACTGGTATAAAATATGTCAATACCACCCAACCCTACTCACAGATTTTGCCTTATTCCATACGAAAAACAAACCCATGTATCCCCCTCATTTCCTTAAACTTACTTTCATGGAGCTCACACAGCTCTGTTTTCGGTCCTCAGACTAAATGAAATGTGTTAAATGGATAAAATCCAGTTATGAGGTAAAAATAACCATGCAAACTGTGCCTCAGGTACTTCATTTTTCACAAACCCAACAAGACATGGCAGCAGGTGTTCTGGCTGACCATCAGCATTGCCATCAACAACGCCTACATCCTCTACAAGATGTCGGACGCCTACCACGCCAAGCGCTACAGCCGAGCCCAGTTTGGCGAGAGGCTGGTGAAGGAGCTGCTGGACTTGGATGACTGCTCGCCTACCCAGTGAAGTGACCGACCGCATGCTGTCTTAACACACACAAACCCAACACACACAATGCCAGTTAAAAATCCTGACCTGTGGCTCGCAGAAATGACTTCTCTGTGACAAGTTGTGCCAAGCCTGTGAAGCAAAGGTTTACTTTCAATTTAATCCCATTTAAATAAGTCCCCCATATGCTGTACAGCAAGGGACCCTGTATATAATCCATTCAACTGTCTGTGCGTCTCTGCTGCATGATGGAAGTACGTCCCTCTACACGTGCAATGATTTTAATGCCCAGAGTGATGTAGTGTTTGTGTAGATTGAACCCCATGCTAAGTGTCTTGTGGATTAGCAGGATGTCAGGCACCAATCAAGAGTTTAGAGGAGAAATGAACGTAGTGCCACTTCCCTTTGTGCATGACTTCTGTTTAAAAGGGAAGCGTTAATTTGTTTTCCCAATATTTTTTCCTGTTCTTTACTGATGCAAGCTTGTTTAGGATGTGGCCACTTGTAAAGTATGTGAGGCTGATTTTAAAGTGAAAGAACTGTGTACTTTCCCTTCCTTTTTTGCACTTTGGATTCATAGGGGAAAATGTAAAGAAGAGAACAAAACCAAAAATAAATAAACCAATCTAGTCACAGTCACCAAGAAGTGCGTGTATGGGTCAGTATGGGTCAGTGGCATGACTTGCATTCATTTCATTATTTTCCTTTGAATTTATTTAACAAATAACATGTATCTTGTTATCCTATTAAATGACACCGATCAAAGACATTTCTTTACAACAGTCAAGAACAAAAGGCAACAAACAAGAATAAAGGCAAGAGTCCTGAAAATCAATAGCATCATGTTCTGAGAAACTACCACCAAATTAGTATATTTATGCTACTGTAAAGTAAATATAAAGGGTATTTTCACAAGAAAACCTGTGTGCAAATGATATGTAAATGATTCAGGGAAAATACCATTGAAAACACGAATGATTAAAACGACTGATACTTTTGTTTGACACAAGCCAAATATGCACTGAAAGACAGTTTTACAAACAACATGGAGGATCATCCAGATGAAACAGACTTACGAGTGAACGTGAACCAGTTTATATAATTATATATAGTGGCTATATAGAATATACAGGTAGTGGGGCACAAAAATGCGTACTACTTACAATAGTACAAGTGCATGTATTCACAAAGACTATTCATAGCTGGTTATAAATAAGGAAAGTCATCCACACAAACACGAGTAACTTACACCAAAGAGTCTCTAAACACATCCACTAAGCTGGAACAATCTAGTCCAAACGTGAGCTAATGAGCAACCGAGCACACGACCGGTAAGGTAGTTAGTTACACACACATCGAATGACACGCTTATCAAATGGTTGATTTCTGCTCTCGAACTCCCATCTCTGCTTTTGGGACCCACAGAACTGATTGGCTGTTGAGGTGACCAGCTGTTTACAGCCACAATGTCTAGAGTTAAAAAAAAAAACATTTCTATTTCTTATCATAATTTACTGTTATTGTTAAGAGCTCAGTGATTAAAGTGATTTGATGTCGATTGGATGGTTATTAAATGGGAATAACCTGTATAATACTAATAAGATTAAAAGAATGTTTAAATGAAAATTTGAGAAGTGATGAACGTCCTCATGGAGTAGCTGAGCCTAGGCAGGTTTATAATGATTACTCTGAATGGGCTTTTTGATAGTAAATGTAAATGATCAAACTGACTAAATATGGCATACAAGTTAGGTTTAATTATTTTATTTGATATTAACAGGTTTTGAAACAGGTTTTCTATAAGACCTGCATATTTTCTCTAAGTAATTTACCTAGGAAATCAAAGAGAAGTCACTGCTACACAAAACTGCATCAGTGCATTATTGAGGCATGTAACAGTGTGTCTGTTGTCCGGGTAAATTTGTGTATTAAAAATGTGGGTTTTTTTCCCAGGGTCTTTCCACACTGACACCCGGTCAGCTGTTTGTGCATGTGATGACACACCTGGTCGGAAGGCACTGCTGGGACTTGAGTCAATTTGCATGAAAAAATTCATTATGTTGACAGATGCCATGAGGGCAAACTGTTTAAAAATTAGGGGATATTTCAATATAAAACAACCCCAATAACACATCCCCCAATTTTGGTGATCAGTGTATTTAAGTGATTCGTTCTCCAATTAAAGAAATGCCTGCATCATTTTAATTCTTTACCTTACTGAAATAATGTTCCTGAAAAAAAAATATATGATAAAATCATAGTGGGCTACAACCATAAATGGCACTGTTGGATGGATGCCACTGCATTTCTGATGTGCTTAGAAATGATGAATTGTTTTAAAATTCAGAAAACAATCTATACTTTCTAAATACAAAAGAGCAGATGTTTTGAAATGCCGATACAATGGATGTACAGACCTAAGCCATGTGAGCCGTCCAGCTGTTTAACATTCAGCAGTCAGAAGTAAATCACTGATCTTTCCCTGTCTGACATTCAAGAAAATAAACTGCCTCCTTTGAATGAATTAACACACCTTCATGCTGAACAGTTACATATTGTACGTGCTGTCATGTCTGATCAATGAGTATCTACAAAACGCTTTTGTTGTACGTCTTTTGTTTCTAATTCATTGTTATAGATGTTTCTTTAATACTTCTGATTATGTTGAGCATATGTCTGTTTATATAATCCATGACCAGCTTAAGTGAGTCACTGTAGATTTCCTTTAGTCCTCTTCAATGTTTTGGGTTAACCAACTGTATTGGCAATAATGGAACAGGTAGGGAACTGCTAGTGCTGCATACATGAGCAATGCAATAGAAGTTCTGACAGAATGAGAATGAATGTTTTCCAGAGCAGCTTTATAGGATTAATACCACACTTCAGCACTGAGCATTAATGCATAAGAATAGGGAAGAGACTTATATGGTGTATATATGGTATATATATATATGGTATATCACAAACACCTAAAAAGTACACCCCCTCACATTTTTGTAGTTATTTTCTTTCTTCTCATGGGACAACGTTGAAGATATGACATTTTGATACAATGTAAAATAGTCGGTCTACAGCTTGTATGATAGTAAAAATTTTGTTGTGCCCTCAACATAACACACAACCATTAATGTCTAAACAAAAGTCAGAACACCCCTATGTGAAAATGGCCAGATTGTGCCCAAAGTGGCAATATTTTTTGTGGCCACCACCATTTTCCTTAAGTCTCTTGGGCATGGAGTTCAATAGAGCTTTACAGGTTGCAACTATAATCCTCTTCCACTCCATGACGGCATGACTGAGCTTATGGATGTTCAAGACTTTGCGCTCCTCCACAGATTCTCAACAGAGTTTAGGGATGGAGACATGCGACATGCTTGACCTTTACCTTAGTTTATTTAGCAATGATTATTTGTGGGGGGGGCATGAGTCAGCTTGTCAGTGAACTGGTCATATGCCTCACACGGGATCAAACTGGTCTGCATGACTGTCATCCCAGAAGAAAGCCTTCTCTAAATAAGACAGACTATAACAGTTTACTGAAGACAACCAGAAGAACATGGATTACTGGAACCAAGTCCTGTGGTCTGATGAAACCAAGATAAACTGGTGTCAAGCTTGCGTGGTGGCAAGATGGTCATGGTTTGGGGCTGCATGAGTGCTCCAGGCTATAGGTAGCTACAGTTCATTGAGGGTAAACATGAATGCCAAAATGTACTGTGACATACTGAAGCAGAGCATGATCCCCTCCCTTCAGAAACTGGACCACAGGTTAGTATTCCAAAATGATAACGACCCCAATCACACCTCCATGATGACTGCATTCCTTTAAAAAAAATCTGAGGCTAAAGGTCAAGCATGTCTCCAGACCCAAACTGTGGAGGAGTGCAAGGTCTCTAACATCCACCAGCTCCAATCATCATGGTGGAGTGGAAGAGGATTCCAGTGGTAGCCTGTGAAGTGATGTATGAGTGTTGTATTGTAGTGTCATTGTAAACTCAGTGTCGAATAAGTGGCCAGTATTCCGAAATGATAATGACCCCAAACATACCTCCATGACCACTGCACTGCTACATTTAATCAGGGATCAATAAGTATCTATCTATCTAAAGAAACAGAGTAAAGGACAAGCATGTCAGACCTAAATCGTATTTAGCATTTGAGGCGCAAAGTCTCTAACATCCACCAGCCCCATGATGTCGTCACAGAGGGAAGGGGATTCCAGTAGAAACCTGTGAAGCCTGAGTGAGTTAAGGCAGTGCTGGAATATTATGGTGGCCAAATAATTAACACTTGATGCACATTTTTTTCATTTTCACTTAGCGGTGTGTTTTAAACATTAATGAACGTGTGTTGATATATTTTGAGTTTTAAATATACACCGGTACTTTACATTGTATCAGACTATCATATATTCAGTGTTTCCCTATGAAAATATATATTGAAAGGGTTACAAAATTGTGAGGGGTGTGCTTATGTTTATGAGGTACTGTGTGTATGTATATGTATAACAAAATATTTAAATAAAAGTTATAGATCAGTTTATTAGTATTATTATTATTTTTTTTTGTTTAAGAATGCAGTGTGACGGAGTGAATAGTAAATAAAAAAAAAAGAATGTCCAAACGTAACTAATAAAATAAATAACCAATAGAACGTCATTAAGTAGTTTAATGGCTGAAAGATCATGACTCTTGTGTAACCTCAGGGTTTTGTAAATACTGTACTGTAGTGCTGATATTACATTGTAAGAGCAGGTTACTAAACGCTGGCTGAGGCGTTTAAAATAAAAACTTTAACAGTACATACACTCAGAGTCTGAACTTAGGAAAGCTTAGCAAATCCAGCTTAATAAAGCTTGATCAAGAAAAGAGCAAAATCATATACAGTACATATGTGCTTATATTAAACTTATGTATTATGTAATATTTATAACCTAATCAGCTGCATCAGACCAACATTAATTAAATAGTGAAAACCCCCAACAATTTTGTGTACATTACCTCATTCCAATGTACGCAGCGATGTACGAGTGTAGTGTTGTAGTATCGTTGTAAACTCCGTGTCGAGTAAATGTGTGTGTGTCTTGTAATGTGCACCTGCTGTCTGACCTTTCCATACCTCTCCTTTCACATGTCGCTGTATGTTTACACCAATTTGCACATAAATAAATGTCCATCACTTTTGTCATATTATGAATCCATCTGTTATTTGCTAGTGGGCTGAATGAAGGACACTTATACTTGAGTACAGATTCGTTATTCACCATCCAGGCGATACCTTCAATAGATAGCCCTGTCTCTGTCCGGGCCATTTCCAGGTGCTTAGCAGAAAAATACATTTAGCTCAGGATGAGGTCATCAAACACTGCCCCAAATGCTTGTGTGATGATCTGGGGAGGAATCGAATAGAACAATCAGTCACCCCAAGTAGTGACACAAGGGACACTAACAACTCAGAGATATGTGCAGGACGTCCTGCAGCCATGTGATGCTTCTTATGACAGGGCTTCCAACTTGTATTTTTCAGCAGGGTAATACTAGCCCGAGCACAGCAAAGGTTATCCAGGAACGTCTGCGCCAGATTGCAACATTTCCTTGGCCTGCCTGGTCAACAGATTATTGCTGAAGCAGTAATGGAACCAGCTGAGATTGCCATAACTTTGCATATCCCCAGAAGACAGCCTCCATAAAGGAATAGACATGGCCGCAACGTTTAGGCAAGTCCAACTGTCCAGACATCCGCCCATAGGTATCTGTGGACTATCTGTGAACAGTTATTGCTGCTTTGTACCAAACCCTGGCCTTCCTGTAAGTATGGGGTTTTTCCACTGGAGTCTGAGTTTTCTGCTTCATGTCTTCTGTTATAGCCCACCCATGCTAAGGAATGAGAAGTTGTGTGCTGAGACACGTCCACAACTCGATCGTTTGATTTTATGCTCCAGTCACGTGTCACTTCCATACAAGAAAGCTAGAATCTTGAAATGGCATGTGTCTCTAATAAAGTGACCAAGTCATTGATCTAGTAAAGTGATTCTTAAATATAGATGTGTAGCGCATGTGTGTCCCCACTGGTAATAAGTTACACCTTTCGAGACATGAGCTTGACTTGCTCGAGTTTGTATCACGCATTCATCTCACACAGTGAACACAACTGATTATATATAAATTTTTTATTTAAGTTAATCATTTCCTCATTCAAAGTAAACCTTTTGCCATATCTATAAAACAATAAACAAATGTAAGCGCTGTACAGTTGACCAAATCACTAGTAACTGCAATTGTACGGCTTTTTATGTACATGCATGGACATACAGATTGTATATACACACATATACACTTTACAACAAATGAAACCGTGACGACTCCTTCACCAATGCTCCTAATCAATTTCTTGATGCACACAAATGGTAAACTTTCCAATATCATGATGCTAAGGTGGCCAGAGAATTTGGAATGGGGTCACTTGCGTGTCACTTAACACTACAGGTACTCCCTGATTCACAATGGAGACACTTTCCGTCAAATCCACCGTAAGGAACTTTAACGTATACTGCATGTAACAGTGCAGCCTTCCTTAAACATGCTTAAAACACTTACATTAAACTACGGTTGGGCAAAGTCATTAACATTAAACATCTCGTAATCTATTGAATAATATATTGAAAGTGAGGATCAAAAACTTATTGCCCAGATCACAGCTTTTTCTGGCTGTATTTCCCAGCACTCCCTCCATGTGACTCCTTATGTCGCACACTGCCGACTTCCTCATGTAGCACAGGAGAGTTCAGGAGATTATCGCACTGCATATAGCTTGCCTGGGGAAAATTCTGAATACTATTTTTGTTCGTTGTGCATTTCTGTGAGTCAGACCATTGTAAAATAGGGAGTACCCGTAATGGCTTGGCATGGTTTGCTCTGTAAACATTTAGTCCAGTATAGATTAAATAGTCATGCCTTATTAGAATTTGGACCTTTACATGTAATTCCCCCCCTTAAATATTGACAAAATTAGTTCAATTACTGCATGGATAATTCGGACTGCAATGACAAACTGGATGTACTATACTGGATGTATATTCTACCCAGTGAACACCGTCATGATTACAGATCCATCAATCCCCTTGAAAGCTCTGATCCTGAACTGAAATTATTAACAAACCAAGCAAAAGATCTGATACAAATAAAGCACTTGAGGCTTGATTATTGAGCCTGATAAGGATTAAATCAGTGCATCCCTAAAAAAGGCATGTGCTTTCCATCTTTGACCATTATTAGGGTGTGCAGTTCACAGTATAGCCAATTTGGGTGTGGTTTATGTTGCCAACATTGAAAGCCACAAATGAAATGCATGGTAGAGTTCCCAAGCCTAATTCACTTTTCTCAGGTGGCTGATGGCTGATAACTAGGCGCTCAGTCAAGCCAACATGGCTTTCATTATTAAAACCCCCTTCATGCTGTCATTACCGAACGCTATGATAAGACACCAGCTGTGGTTTTAGTCGGTCTAATAAACCCAAAAAAGGACGATATAGCAGTTTAACAGCATGAGATCTAGTGCCACTGCAGAGACAGCAGTTGAGTTAAAAACAATTGTACAGTCAAGCAAGAGAAGTAACATCAACTGAAGTCAAACAGAAATCTGCAAAGTGGCCAGGACTGAAGGAGCTGGGGGCTAATTTTTTTGGGTGAACGCCAATCACTCTGAGAATGCAAGAGATGAAATAAGTGATGTGTTTGAAGCATTATTCCTTCAAACCCTGTGTACAGTACTGTGCAAAAGATTAAAGCCACCATTAGATTAGGTAGGCCATTGTTTTTGTTATTGTATAATGACCATATATGCCCTAGTGACCTAGTGGCTTGGACTGTGAGATGGCATCAGTTATAAGTCTCTCTGGATAAGGTGTAAATTATTAAACAGGAATGTTTTTGGAAGGGTAGCAGCCAAGAAAACACTTTTTTAGAAGAGGAAAATTATCAAATCAAATCATCAACAATGTGTGATATATGACCATTCTAACTTTGCAAAAACAACAAATCCAAGTGTGGCCTAAGACTTTTGCAGAGTAATGTATGTGGGACAGATTATATATGACAGTGTATGAAACAAGACTGTCACAGTGATGGTGACCTTCTAATTTTCCAGGTTTTCAGTGTAAAAGGGATGGTGGTAGTGTGTTCAAAAAAAAAAAAAAAAAACCCAGAAAATAAGTAAATATGATAATGACAGCATGTCTACAAATGATCTATTATAGAATAACTTACGGAATGCTACAGGTCTAGGCTGATTCACATATACACTGACTATGGAACTGTATCAAAAGCATATCTGTTCGTTTAGTTTACAATAGACACAGATTTCCAAAAACTAATCCGCACCATTTAATGTACCATCTGTAGTTAAGGAAAACGAAGGAAACAATCCGACAGGATCAAAGTAAGCAGATCTTGTTTACACCTGATTGTTTCATGCAGATTGTATTTGATTAACCACATCAGATCAGATTTACCACCCTTAAGCAGCTGATGGTCTGATCCTCTCCGGGTTGGAAGGAAGGTATTCATCTACATCCAGAAAATCAGACAAAAGTCAGTTGTGAACATCCGACAGCTACGTAGAATAAAATATGGCAGCTTTCCGATGAATATGGTCATGACTGGGCTGGGTGAGTATGCTATCTGGCTTCATTTTGCGATTCTAGTAGCAATGTGGTTGAGGTTAAGGGGTTTTTAGTCCCAGCACTGTTTGCCTTGAGCAAGGATCCAATATCAAGCAGCTTAGATTTATTCAGCGTCTCTCTGTGATTGAAAGCTTCTGCTAAATGTTCACTAGGGTTGGGTATCATTTGCAATTTATCGATTCTGCTTCTGCTTATCAATTCCGGTTCTTATCGATTCCTAATTCGAAATGGTTTACATTGGTAATGATGCCAAATGTTTATGCACATAGTGTATTTTTTACCATTTTAGATTTCAGATTCTTCCCAATTTAAACCTATTATAAGTAAAAAGCTTAACATGGTGTAACAACTTAAACAATGACTGGAAACACAAAACCTTTCTTATTTACTACTGATAATTCTCTACTCTATTCTCTACTATTCTCAACTCTACTGCCCAAGGGGAAAGTAATCATTTTTACTTAGTTTTATTTATATGTTTAAATTGGAAGAAAAAGCTTAATGTAACATGATTACATTCTCGTTGGGCCATATCGTTGTCATTTCAGCAGTAGAAAGTCCTTATCACCAGTAGTAAGTAAGAAGTTTAGTTTTGCTAGGTCACTGTCTTAGAACCATAAACCATGGGTTGAACATGAAGGTTAGTTCATGTTAAGCGTTTTACTCTCCCACAAACGGAGCCATTCTGCAAAGAGAAAGAGATCCGTTGAACAGAGTACACTACTGAAACTCATGTCAAGCTGGTGCCTGAGATGTTTTGCCACCTCTTGTACACCATTTCAATTTTCCACACGTTTAGCATCATACCGCTCAACTATTTGAGCCCTTCTGAGTTTTCATCTTCCACTAACGTTTCAGCGGTGCCTATCCAAACCAAACTGTGTGATGACGTATATGATTACATGACTCCAGTCCCTGGAGATAGAAGGCTTCTTAAAACAGGGAATTCCTATACCCAACCCTAATGATCATGTCTCTGGTAGCCCTCACCATCCCAGACTGGTAACCATATGGTAGATCTGACAGGGAGAGTCATGTTTGTGAAATCCCATTAAGGTACAAACTTTGGTTTTTAAGAACCACCGGTATTAAGATTAAGCAGTTTCCTGCAATAACCCCGGTATAATATAAAAAGCCCTCCCAGAACACCTTCTTTTGAAGCAGTACTGGCACTTTAACGAGGATCTGCATCTCGAAATCCGGATGTTCAACAGCGGTGAAACGACCAAGTGCAAACAGGATCAGTGAGAAAAGCACACCTATAACAGAAAGCTGTTTTTTTTTCCCTCTTCAGACTCCAGGTCCATCTGCTCTAACTCTGACCCACTAACTGCTGACGGCAGGCCAGGCATCTTTCTGTTTAAAGTAGTATGAATAACACAGAAGGTTGTCAACCTAAATCAATGGAAAATATGAAATAAAAATGATCAAGTAAAATATAATGTGCAATTCACAACCCATCTGAAATCACTAGTTCTCTCCTGTAGTGGGAAGCTCATGATCAAAACACAAAGTACAAAGCAAACTGTTCTGCCACCGGAGTTCCAACACGGGACCATACAGCGACCCTGTCGTACGTTAACGCTAAAAAAACAACAACAACAACAAAACAAGCCTGAAATGTAACGCACAACTGCACTGTGAAACCAAAAACAGTACAATTAGCATCTCATTACCTTGATTATTCTACTTAATGCAGTTTCCAAATTAAAACCAGAGACAAGACAGGACAGCGCGAATACGGGAAAATGTAAAAACAAACCGAGTATTGTTCGTTTGGTAACAAAGGCAGAAGACACTGAATGGTAGCAGCCAGTGCTACATGGGGTGGTGATCCAGCAGCAGTGCCCAGTTCAATGAATTATTTCTCCACCTAGGAAACAGTTCAGATTGTTCTACATTGCACTTTCATTCAAGATGCAGGACCGACTGAAGGTAAGAAAACATGTGCAACTGTCTGTTCAACAAACTTTTCAGTCTCCCTGCCCTCCCTCATCAATGTGCTGGGTAAAAAAGTCGAACTAAGCAGAAACTCCTCTATATCCCCAAAATCCTAATTCCAGTGGGCGTGGTGCCCCTGTGGAGCGCTGCTTACATTCAGCACTATTGGTTACACAAGACTGGGTAAGTCACCTTGGTTTAAAGAAAAAAAACTCTAAGAAGAAAATCATAAGCTCAAAAAAATGAAACAAAATCAAAGCACTCTGACAAAAGAGATCAGATCCATTTGGCTGGTGTCAGAAAAGGGAAGGGGAAAAAAAAAACCGCAAAGCTTGTGTTTAATGAAGACTGAAAAATCAAGTTCCAATAGTGGGACCAAACTAAAACGGTGAGGTATATAGTCAGATGGAAATAGTCATCGTGGTTGTGGTCCGTTTGGTCCTGGTGGGGGGGAAGAAGGGTGGGGGGGGCCAGCAGTCTGACTGCGGCTGGGCAGCGTTCCCTCAGAGAGCCGCACACTGCACTGTGACCTGCAGCGGATGCAGGGCATAGGAGCTTTTGGATAGAGACTATGGCTGCAGGTTGAGGGTGAACTTCCACTGCTGAGAGAGTGAGGGATTGCACACCTCTACCGTCAGACCGTTACGAGCACTCCGGCTGTCCAGGCACAAATTACTTCCGAGGTGGCGCAGCTTGGTGTTGTTCTCGATCTGTTCCCATTTCTGCAGCGAGACATAACCGGAAAATGGGTTAACAATCTCAGGATCAAACTTTGGACCTGTAATGGGTTATATGATGATATAGTGATGTGGAAAACAAAGTATACATTTAGAAGACCTTAAAAATGAGAAACTGACCAGAAGGGGGTACAATACTGAAAAATAAAAGATCTCTTGCCATTTTCTGGAATTTTAGCGATAATTGTTATTAGACGATGGTTTAGCGGTGTATTTCTTGGGTCTGAAGTATTAAAACAGTTTGAACCCATCTCTCTAAACCTCGCCATATGTTTTTCTTGCTTTTTAACAGAACAGTTCAGAGCTAGTGTCTTGGTTTAAGCCTGTCGTGGTTGACTGAGTCACGGAGTTCGGAGTTAGTTCGGAGATGGTGAAGGACGTTAGTTATTGAGCTGACTTTAATTGCAAACGACGTGGCTTTTGCGCAGCAACCGTGTTTACAGAACAAAACCATCAAGCAAAACAACCATCTACTCTATGGTGGTGTCTGTATTTTGTCTCCTTTGTTCAATCAGTTTTAACTAGTCATGCACTTATACGTAGCACACTATCCTGCTTTGTGGCACTAGAACACTGCATGCACTTCGAGCACATTCACAATAGTCTGTCCTACCTGCCCACATGACACGGTGAATAAGTCATCTCACACGATGTTAAAAAAAATTACGATTATTGTAGACAATACATAATCGCACATCCCTACTGACCAGAGTAAGCAAGGGAATTTGACTAAACCTAAAGAATATGACTGTATCCTCTATAATTATTGTGCATTTCCATAAATTTAGGGGTATTAGGGGTGCTGTGTACATGGTACCTATAAATGTAAATTAAAATGAAGCTTGAATTTGTGCATTTTACACGAACACCTAGACTCATTGTTTTATAAACCTCACAAACCTCTGCCCCTAAAAAAAAAAAAAAAAAAGTAGCTTAAATAACTGTAAATAGGCGATCAATGGGATGCCAATCCTTCCATTCTAAGCCAGCCAACCTTGCTGGGTGGCAGCGACTAGAAGTTTAAGTTCACTCAATTTCCGGGACAGTGGTCTTGGTTTCTTTTTAGACTTGGTACCGAGTCTAATCACGCGATACTCGCCTGTCTGCTATCATTTTCTCTGCAGCCCTGCAGTTTGATCTGAGAGCCAGCCATGCGGTCCACCACTGTCAGACACAGGTCCATATGCTTCACCGATTTATCTTTAGTCAAGGCCCATTCCTGCACACATAGAACAAACATGGAAGTCATTCAACCTGTGCTTATTTACAACTATTTCATAACCATCCAGCACAAAAATAAAGCACCTGATGTCACCAGTGCAATGCACATTTGCTTCAGCTGTATTTGTGCTTGTGCATGGACTGTTAAACCCCACTGCAGGCCGTACATCTCACCCAGTGCTCTTCTTCTGCTATATAATGCTCAGTAATGTACCTGTGAGCGCAATGCTACCTGGTTGCCCCCTGCGTTGTGGCACTCGTAAACGCCCACCACGCCATCAGCAAAGTGGCCCAGGGTGTCCAGGCAGTTCCCTCCTTGCTGCAGAGCTCCAAATGCTATGTCTTGATGATCTGGGACTCTGAAAATGTCAAAGGATTATTTTGAAAAAAAGTTTCTGAACAACTAAACATCAGCAACTGTGATGAGACTGGAAATGTTTGCTTAACAATTGCATTTGATGGCTCAACCTTATGATGCACATCATCTTATTTTTGATCATTACACCCCTAGAATTTACGTTACTTGCAGTATAGATCAAATTAAAATGCAATGGCTGCAACCGGAGTAATATGTAAATCAGCTCGTACAACTACATTACCCATTTGAATTTGCAAAAGATGAATGCTGCATCAAAAATGTCAGATTTATTTGAATTTCATGAACGGTACCAGCATTTGGATGTTCAGAAGAAGTGGCCTGTGTAGAAAGTGCTGATAAAACGCTGTTTAATTTGTGGCTACACTGCATCTCAAACCTCATCCTGATGTGGTTTGAGCAATGAGATTTAAGCTGGAATAAACAAGTCTGAGTGCATTACACAAGTGATTGAGTTCAGATAACAAGGGGTTTGACAGGAACCGTTTAGTGTAAGGGGAAATTCTCACCGGAGTTCTGGGTACACGTTCTCTAGGTACCACTTGAATGGCTTGCACCCCAACCTCTTCTTCATCTCCAGCCTGCTCTGAATACTGGTTGAAAAAATGACAGAAAAAACAAAAGCCCATAAGAGTTAATGTCCCTTAGGTAAGGGCTCTGTATGACGGCACACACGGATGAAGTGACTTAATGACATTATGGAGATGGAAACATGGAGATACTTACTTGCCGTAGGGTACGTTCCGTGCAGAAGGGACTGCAGCATAATAAAAATTCTTGAAATCATCCATCCATACCTCTGCTGCTCTCCTGGTGTTTCTGCAGGGAAGAAACACATCAGCACAGGAGAGCAGGTCAATTTCTAGTTTTCGCTTAGGTCCATAAGGAACTGATTTAGCACTGCATGTGCTCTAAATTTCAACATGTGCGACGTGTGTGTAGTTGTGATCTTACACTGAATAAAGGTGACTGGAATAATGTCTGATCTGGTGTCTTATAGCAGTTTAATTACCAAGATTTATGATGGGTATCCACATTAATGTAGATCCTACTGCCGATGTGAACGCAAACCGAAAAAGGCCCTGAAACGATCTTCTTGGGGGAGCCGTCTACTCAGAATATGCACATTTGCAACAAATTACCTTTTTATAATCAGTATCACATGTGGCTGGCTATATTACACCTGGACAGATCATTTAAATTCCAAAATATGGAAACAATCAGTCGAAAGAAATAATAAATATGTAACTACACCATTAAAAAGGAAGTAATTTGGTAGCTATATATTCACATCCGGGGGTAGAGTGGGGCAGGGGTTGATCCCGATCTCGAGCTCAGTCTGTGTGGAGTTTTCCTTCAGTCTGAGAGTGTACAGTATGTGCCCTACGTTGCTGGCTTCCCATGACACTCACCAGGATTAAACAGAAAGAAAATGAATAAATAAATATGTAATTCACTAAATGTTTTAAACATCTCTGCACGGGTATTTCTAGTCATACAGGTTGTACACTTACAGATATACCTATTAACAACAATGATATTCAAGGTTATGTTTTAATAACTAATATGAAATCAATGATAAAATTAATCAAAGTACAAATATTTAAATCCCAAACAAGAACACATTTTCAAAATTATAAAAAAAATTTAATTATTAATAAGTGACATTTTACTTATTAGAGTTTGCAGATATGTAACTGGCTTCGCATTGGCAATGAAACTATCTGCAGATCCTCTAGCTCCTCTTTGCTATGGTGTTGGCTTTCATTAGAAATGCTCGCTCTCTCTCTCTCCCCCTCCCCCTCTCCCTCTCCCTCTCCCTCTCTCTCTCTCCCCCTCTCCCTCTCCCTCTCCCCCTCTCTCTCTCCCTCTCCCTCTCCCTCTCTCTCTCTCTCTCTCTCTCTCTCTCCCCCTCTCTCTCTCTCTCTCTCTCTCTCTCCCTCTCTCCCTCTCTCCCTCTCTCCCTCTCCCT
>JAUZST010020094.1:0-32740 GCA_034779995.1 Parotocinclus haroldoi
ATCTTACATCAATTATAGCACGTCCCGTCTTCTAACATAGGGCATGTTCGATTAATCGTACCAGCCGCTTATTAGGAACAAAACCATCCCGTCCCCATGTGGTCCCGTTAACCGGAATCGACTGGTAAAGATTTATAAGTTCAAAACAGTGTCATATCCATAACTCCTTTTAATATGTTTGCTTCAATATTTTAATTTTGTGATAGTTTCTGATAACTGCTTAAAGTAAATACAGGTATGTGTTGCTTAATGTCTATTATATATTATGTGATCTTATAGGTTATGCACTTTGAACGTTCTTTGAGTTATACTGTACTAAGCAATGCTATGTGGGATATTGTAGTATTGCTATTGGAACTGAATAAATAGCCTGCAGTGTTTCCCATATATTTATTTCCAACTTTCCTCACCACATATTGCTTATCTATATTTGACTATTTACAATTGTAAAATAATTTCACTGCAAAGCTGCATCCTGTGCATTCTTTCCTTCTACCCCCTTACCACTCTCTTTCACACATGCACACACTTAATTAATCAGAAACGGTCTTTTCTGCGACAGTGCAGTGCAGCATATATTCTGTTGTATATCAGGTATTTTAGAAGATCACTATGAACTGAGGAGCGTGCAGAAACTATGAAACAAGAATGAGGTTATGAGCAGGTTTATGAGTTGGTTTAACTCTGTGTGCTGTGTTGTATAGAAAGAACCTGGTGCCGTGTGTGTGCCAGCAGGGGAGGTAATTTTAATTTTAATTCATGGGTTAAATAGGTTAATTACCTTAATAAGAAGAACAATAACCACAGACATTTATGTAAATGGACGTTATCTTAACAGACATTATGTAGCTCATACCTGTAATAAAATGTCTTAATAGGTCTTAACTTAATGTTTTGATCTGATTTAACAATAATGATAGTTAATTTAACATTTGTAGTACATCTATTTATATTTGTGCGATTATTTAACGTGCAATTTCCTCTTCTAACCCTCTTTCAGGCCTTCTTTTTGGTACTCCATTAGATTGTATAAGTGTATTTCAGAATTCTCTTTTCAATAGCACCGATGCTAATATTCAAACATGCTGCTATGATCTTTTTCAAAGGTAAGACTAAATTATGTTTATAGAATGGAGTAAGCTAAATATGGATCATACAGTATTTTAGTATTAATGAATATATAAACCTACAACTGCTGAGAGTCACTGTCTGGTGCATTTGTGTCATAGTGTTGTGAAGAATGGTTCGACAGTTTCTTTTGAAGGACCATGGAACGTCGTGAAAAATGCCACTGTTTACTTCACAGAGTGTTGTCACCTCTATAATGAAACCACGTGTCTATAGGACCATGACTCCATCCTGGGCTCCGCTGCGCTTACTTATAGTGTAAAGACGTCTGTGAAAGACCGCTTGTATTTTTCATTGTATTTTTTGTTATGATTTGTATGTATGCATCAAATATGCAGTATATATGCCAGGACACACAAAGTCCTGAAAATCATGCCCATTGTTGGCATGGTGTAGCATGGGCAGTAAGACAAATAAGTTTATCTCTCAAAATAAAGCCCAAAGCTTGCAGCAGTATTTGTACATGATATAGTTTGGAAATTATTCAACACAAAAAAAGTATTAATTCACAGGATGAATTAATAAGTAATGTACTTCTTTGCATGTCTGATAAAATAGCTACTACCGTTATTACAAAGAATAATAATAATAATAATAATAATAATAATAATAATAAAGTTTGCAATTTAATTCTCACTTTGAAAGAATACAATAATATAGGATAATGATTAGAATACAAGTAATTAAACAGAAATGAAATAATTTATTTACATTTTTTAATATACAAATACAAAATCACCACCAAGCAAAATACATAACAAACCTACATATACTCTCTCTTACACACTCATGCACACATGTCCAAAGTGTGTTCTGTAATATATAAGTATCTTTTAAATATCATATTCAGTACGCTGTAAAGCATATGTAATACGAATAATCATAAACAACACATTCTATGTATGAGACTTAATAATTTACAATCACGTGTATAATTTGAAACATTAACATATATTTTTTTTAATCACACCTGATGCACTGATTCACTTTGTGGTATAAAATCAACCTGGTTAAAGCATTGTAAAATATCTTTTAAAATTAGGTCTGTATTTATTTTTCATCTGTTTTATTTACAGATATTGCCAAAATAATCTTCAGTTTAGCTTTGATGTATGCTAACAAGTGTTTGTAAGGACTGACAGGTGAATGCAGTTGTAAATAAAACTGTAGGACAATTCTAAGCTATACACTCTTTTTCCTTCCTGTGTGTAACCACAGGATATTTCAATGAATCATGAAACATCATTAATAAAACATTACATTTTATACTGATAAATTGATAAAGTGCAGCTTTTTGGCCATCTGAAAATCTATTGCATAGCAGAATATAACAAGAGACAAAAAGGAAAATTGAAGGGAAATGCACTAACTGTTCATTTCTTTCTTTTTTTGTCACTTTCCAGGTTTTGTGACATCAGCAGGTTTATGTTTGGTAGCAGACTTGTTTTCTCCATCGTCATTAGTTTTTCTAGCCACTTTGGGACTAGCAGTACATTTTCTACCTGCTTGGGGACTGTTTGAGCCTTTCTTCTGTAACTGTGGGTTGGCTGAGCTAGCTATACCTGCTCTCCTTGCCAAAAGAGGACTCTTAGATGTCTTTACCTTCGGCTGCAGTAGGGAATCAGTGGGCATCAGTGGCCGGAGGCCCAATAACCCACAGTAGTAGTTGCATTGATGCTGGATTATAAATTGTTCCAGTACCTGTGGAGAGCCTTCTGCTGTGAGACCCTGATACCTGTAACATACAAACTCATTTTTATTCTATTTATTGACTCTGAAAGTAACATATAAATAAGGCATGGAAATATTGTTTAAAATGATAGCAAATAGTATATTTATATTTATCTCAACAAACCCTTTGGACTTGCTTGCAATCCTTATGTTTGTGATCTTTGTATCCACACCTGAAATAGTGCAAGAATAATTTTAGCTAGCAGCTTTGAAATTGTGATGGAAACAGTCTTACAAAGGTCTAGACTGAAAAGGTCTCCCCCCTTTAATCTAACCCACCTAATACATTCTGGTGCTGGGATAGAATAAAAATTTCAGAAGGCTTGTTTCTTCATCATCAAGCTCACCTTCTAGTTGAGTGACCAGCAGATTTCCATTTGTCCACTGAAGGATCCAATGTTGGAATGTGGAGCACTTTTGTTCTACTTCAGAGAGGGCTCGAGGGATCAGTTCCCCAGTGCTGTCTATCAAGCTGTATTTTAAGTACAATCCTTTTAGAGTAGCCTCCACTGTGGCATATGGGATGGTGTTGGCTGGCCGGTACATCAGATATAGGGGAATCACTCTGTTTATTCAACACATACAGAAAAAAAATATCAGCAGATTTACAGCTATTTTAAGCTGTTGAATATGTCCTAACATATATCAATAACCTACAAATGTATTGATTGAAATTTAATTATTGATGCAGTTAAAATCAAAGGGATATAGTTGAGTTGATTCACTGTTATCCACTGGATAAAATAACGTTCATAACTTACTCTAATGACAAACCAAAGGCATCGGACACTCTCGCCTCAGCAGCAAAGATTTTGCAGTATTCCCGAACAGTGTTCTGGATCTTACATTCCTAAGGACAAAGCAATTGGCAAAAATGTTTTCCACCTACAACTCCAATCGGAAAACACAGGGACACTGTGGAAAATGCATCTAAAAAACAGTGTTTCTTACGTTTACTTTTATTTAAATTATGTACTTAAATATATTTACTTGTATTTAATTGCAGACAGAATAAACTCAAGATATTTCTGGTTAATTTATTAATAAACATCACTGGGCTATTTATAGCTAATTATGAATAAATAAAAATAAATAATGATTTGATTATAATCAGACGATGTTAACTGGTCATAATAAACATTATAACAGCAGCATCCAGAAAAGTCGATCTACACTTCTGTGATATGTAAAATGAATGCAGATCATGCAGAAAAGTTCACAGAGATATTTCCAGGGGCATCCATGCATTTTTCAACAAGATGCAAAACCACAAGCTGTACACATTAAAAAGACATGGCTGCAGAAGATGTTGGTAAGAATACTGGACTGAAATATCTCAGTTTAACACTGTGTCCAATTAAATAAAAGTCAAAGTAAATGTAAGAAATAGTGATATTTTTATATGTATTTTCCATACAGTCCCCACTTTTTCTGATTTGGTGTTGTATTTTAGAACGCTAATTTCAACATTATTCAATAATGAATGATCACCATTGCTATGTTTACACACACACACACACACACACACAATGATGGAAGTGCAAACCTGTTTGGTGACCTCTAGATTTCTCTCAGCCAAACTGCTTTCTTCTTTGGTCCCATAAACAATGGGGTTTCTTACTTTGACAATGCAAGTGCTTCCTGATTCAAAAACCGGGTCCAGTCCATATATGACCTTGACTCTGCTGCTCTTGTGGGTACAGCCTTCCCCAATATGTACTGCTTCTGTCATTATACGACCAAAGAACTTATCACTCCAGTAGCCAGGGTCTGCCAGGCCTTTGGTAAATAGCAAGGGAGTCATCTCGATCTCCTCTCCCACTGTCAGAATACAGAACAAGAGCTATGAATGAAATATGGAAACAAATAGCTTCAGAGCTTTAGTTTAGAACTAGGCGAAACCATATTACAATGTCTATTGTTAATATTTCATATATATGAATTCATATTATTAGTTACTGGTCACTCACTTAAGTTGACCCTACCTTCTAAATCATCCCGTAAGAAGAATTCTGACAGTACTGATAAAGGATAAAAACACAGGGAATGGTTAATAGAAATATTCACGCTTTATCACATGACTTTTAATTTCACTGATGAATGAAAAGGCATTTTTAGGTTTACTCTCATTGCTGAGTAAAAAGTCAGTGCTGTCGCTGCCGTATTCATTCTTGATTGTGCAGCCATACACTCCACAGTCTCTGCTGGATGCCTGGACGATTGCTAAAGCCACTTGACTCTCATCCCCTGCACTAAGAAATAAATATTTTCGTGTCAATTAAATGCTAATTATCAAAAGCTCATCTGGTTACACTAATCTTAATGAAAACATGCACATTATTGTAAAGCAACATGCATTTTGGTGAGTAATGTCACGTCTTTCTAACGTTATCTATACAAATATATACAAATTTATTTGTATTTATTTTATTTTATTATGTATATTGCTCACAAAAATTAGGGGATATTTCAAAATGATTATAAAGAGATTAAAGAAAGAAGCATTTGATTTTATCGAAGTAAACAAGATCATCAGAAAAGCAAATGGAAAGTCAAAGAAGGATGTTCAGTTATGCGACTGAGAATTGAACTCTACCATAATGATTGAGTAGTAAGTGATATATTCATGGGGGGAACAGAAGCAAGTTAAACTGGACGAGAGTGCCCCCGTGTTGACTACTGACACATTATTCAGTAGGGTGTATGGCCACCCCAAAATGAGAAAACACACTGACAGTGATGGACAGGATCAGATAAATCAGACTCAGATTAATTTTGAAATATCCACTAATTTTTGTGTGCACTGCATGTGTTTTGTAACAAAGTTACCTTCTTTTCATCTCAGCAATCTGAACTTCATCCTTAAACCACTTGATGGTGGAGTCGCTGAGAACATTGAAAAACTGACACCACAGTTTCAAATGGCCCAGGGCATCTGAGAAAGGTTCTCCCCTAATCTTGCGGATTACCTGAGGAGCTGAGGGGCAAGTGTTAGGGGCTTCACAACAAAATAATTCAAAGTTCAAGAAATACATTATCTAGAGTTGCCAATTCATCTGAACTTAAACAGCACATATTGCGAACATAACAGAATCATAACTGTATAAGACAGTACCTTACTGGGAGGATACATTTTTATAGAGTTCTTATAATAAGATCTGTAACGGCATTTGTTTTTAAACTTTTTTAAATTGAGCGATTGTTGTATGCCTAGAGTGAATGCCAAGTGCTTCTTCAAGGGTCAGCTAAAAACCAAACATTAATGCTGGCAATAACAACAAAACATTATATATAATATATATTACTTATAAGTAAAAAATATACATATTTATTTAAATGTTATGACTGTGTTGTATATGTACATAGCTCTTACCCTTGTAAGGATCCTGTTTCTCCTTTTCTTCAGTTTTTTTCTCTGTGCTTGACCTATCAGTCTCTTCTGATGCCTCGTCCTTTGGTTTGGGCACCTCCAGTGTGTTTTTCCGTCGGCCCAGCAAAGGTGAACGTTTTTCCAGAGGTGGTGTTTGCTGGCCACTCTGGAGCTGTAAGAAGGCGGCTCTGCGTGCCTGGCTGGGTGACATGTCTCTCTTGCTTTGAGAATCTGATGCCTCGTCTTCAGATTTGGTTTTGGCAAGGTATATCTTTCTTCGAGCCCCAGATGCCAGCTCTTCTGGTGTGGCAGAAGGGATGAGTGTAAGGCTATCCCGTCTCTTCATCTTGGGGCTGCTTTCACAAGACAAAATGGACGTGGGTGTGCTGCTGCCACTGTCTTCTCCTTTCTTATCATTTCCATCCCCTGCTACAGCAGGAACAGAACCCTGGCTCTCCAAATTGGGATTATTCTTTGCCATAAGCCGTCTTAAACTAGCTGGGCTAAGAGGTGGAAGTGTTGGTCCAACAGGAGTTGTTAGGCCCAGTTTTTCCATTGCAGGCTTTTCCCTTTGGATCCTGTCAACATCAGACTCCAATTTTAATTCTTTGCCTGAGCAGATCACAACAGGGTCAGTCTGAGTAATATTTTGAGGTACTTTTGATAATGGTGAGGTAACATCAGGTATCAGTTGAGTTCCCACAAAGTTCTTGCTTTTTTCAGGTCCACTATTTGATATGGGACTGGATTCCTGGTCAAAATTACCCACTGCCTTTCTGAGCATGATTGCCAAAGAATCAGGTGCCAGTTCTGTTTTTAAACTGATTATTTCAGTACTTTTTGCACATACAGTGGAGGTAGAAAAACAAGTTACATGATCTGTTTCTAATTTATCATGTACCTCTTCTGTAACCTCATCAGCACATGCTATGCTGATGGTAGGGATGGTGTTGTCATTTCCTCTACTCTGCCCGCTGTTGGCACTGGGTGATTCTTCTGTGCCACTCACTGTATTGTCTATACTATGTGATGTTTCTTCCTTTTTCCACTGGTCCAGTTGTGCACAAAAAACATTTAGTCCATGCTGAACAGGAGTAACACCTAGAGGTTCTGCGGGATTTAATTGGTTGCCATCTCTGGAAGTTTCATTAGATGCTCTCTTTACATCATAAATTGGAAGTTCATTATCTCCAGCTGTGTATGCAACCTCAACTTTCCCCAGCTCTGATAAACTAGCTTCAGGTTTAGGAACATTGACAGGCTCCTCATTTTTGGCTTTTTCTGGCACGGCCACTTTGATTTCTGGGGTAAGTGGTGTAGCTCTCATCTTTGCTACATTTTTTATGACTGTTTCTCGTGTGTCTGGAAGAATAATCATTTGAGGGGTCTCTGGCTGGGCTTTTGAATATATCTTTGGTTTGCTTTGCCTTCCACCTAAATGAGTCTCTGCTCCCTCATTTTCTGATGTATTTTTATTTTTAGAGAACCCTGGATCTACTGCATTATATGTAGAAACTTGTTGTAACATCATATTTGTGTTGTCCCCAGTGATTCTCTCTTTCTTTCCAATATCCTCAGTGTTTTCCCTTTGCTCCTTTTTTAGTTCAGTATTATCCGTTTTTATTGTGTCCGTGCTCTTACCCCTGTTTTTCAAAGTACATGTTTTATGTTCTGTTCTCTTTTCATTTCCAACAGAAGCTGCTTCAATCTCTAAAACTGTAACTGGGCTTTTATTTGGTTTTAAAACACTTTCCACTATACTTTCATTTTGTGGACTCATATTAAGTTCTGGGATGGATTTATTCTGAATATTTGTTTCAAGCTTTTCTGTCACATCAGCAGAGTCTGTCCCTGAATTCTGTCTGAAAAGTTTTGTTCTCTCTGTTGCCACCTCTATCTTGTCTTTCTCAGTTGGGGAACGTTCCTTTTGAGTATTTAGACCGTTTGTTCCTGCTATTTCCTGCAAATCAGGATTCATACAAGCCTCTGTGAGTGATTTACATCCTTCTCTGTTATTGTCCATGAGGATTTCTTCATTCTTTTCAAAGTTGCCGAGGATAAGAAGAGGTGCATTGCTTATTGGTTGTGAAAGTTGAGCTTCATGATCTTCCAGGTCTGTCCTGTTTGGCCCTGACAAGCAGACTGATGGCCTCTGTATGAAGTCTGGAGTGTCTCGTTCCTTCACAGCATGCATTTCTTTACTGGCTTGTGTCATTTGATCCATGCCAACAGAACATTCCTGCCCTGGAGTCCCCTGAGGCAAATCAAACATGCTTTCATCTCTTTCTGCTTCTCTATGGTCATCTGTTGCCTTTAGATATAAACACAGAGCTAGTTATAGAAAATTGTTTAATGGAAAAACTCATGCAAATAATTAACACACATAACAGAATTCGTAACAGAATTTTTGCAGCACGTTGTAAGTTGTGCAGTTGGTTAGTGCATGCTAGTTTCGTGCTGCAATCTACAATACCAAAAATAACAAATGGAACTAAAGCTAAACTTTGATCAGTGTTCATACAGTGTGGTATATAAACGGTGCACACGTTTGTCATGTTGCCCTGGGGTTGACTCATATCTTGTCTCATAAACATACCATCTATAAATAGTTTTAAAGTGCTTCTCTGCGATGATGTAGCCACTGCATGTACATAGCTACAGTGGCTACATCATCACAGACAATGCTACTGAGGAGAAAGTGTGTGAATAAACGTACTTCACAAAGGAGAATCCTGGGCACAGACTGTAAACCTGCTTCCTCTTCTACTCGGTTTACTTCTTCATGTTCTTGAGAATTTTCCACTCTTGTCTCTACATTTGTGTGAACCTCGAGCACTTTGTAGATCTGAGCTCCATCAGTATGAGCATCCAAATTCAAGTTCATCGTCCCAGTATTAGTCTGTAATAATGGTGGTGTTTCCTGGAGAAACTCTCTATTCACATGTAGGTCTCCAGTTTGATGGGGCTGACCTTCCTCCATAGTAGCACTGTAATCAGGCACGGCACTGTTAACACCTCCTGTAGTGTTTGCTTCTTGTGGTTGTGTTTGTGACAGACGAGGATGCTCTGTTAGATTAGGAACTGGGATTTCTTTTGCATTATCCATGTCAATGATTTTCTTTAAGCTGTCTGTGTTCTCTGGTATTTTTTTACTCTTGCCAAAAAATATATCTTTTAGGGAGTGAAACACTGAACTGAGTGCAGACTTATGCAGGTGGTCATGATCTATGTGTGCTGGTGCTTCAGGATCAGAAACAGCTACAGCTTTCTGTTCTTGATCAAAATGCTTTCTATTTTCTTCTTCTCTTTCCTTTGATCTTTCTTGTTCTCTTCTCTTAGATTTTTCTTGTTCTCTTTCCCAGCATCTTTCTTGTTCCTTGTAAATTCCGTTGCTTTCCCGGAAACTATCCTGTTCCTGAGGAGTATCTGCTTTGTTACGTCCCTTCTCTTTTTCCGTCACATTTTTTTGTTCTTTTTCTTGTATGTTTTTGATGTCGCTGCTCATGAGTTCCTGTGGCTGAATTGTGTTTTTCTGATGTTCATCGTCAGTTTGGGATTGCAAGGACTGTGTAAGGAACTTTGCCAAACTCTGTCCCTCATATGTGTTTTTTAAATCTCCAGCACTTTGGTGAGGTTGATTAATGTCATCAAACCCATTGAATATCCTGTTTTTCTTTGTGTTCACTTTCTCTTTGGCAAACATTGCTATCCCATCTATGTCTTCCTTCTCGCTAACTTGGTTAAGTTGCTGATCACGATTATGAATATGACTTATATGTGAGCCCACCTGCTGATTGCTATTTTCTTTATTTATATTAGATTTAATCTGGGATACAGGGGCTTTTACTGACAGGTTATTTAACTCCTCATCAAGAGCTGCTGCATCATGTAAGATGGTTTCCTTCACATTGTCCTCTCCATCCAGGATAGAAGAAAAGTTGTGGTCTGCACCTTCAAACAACCTGAGTTTCCTCACAGTGTGGTCCTGGATGGCACCTGGTTGTTCCTGTTGAACATTCTCCTTATTTTGGCATTGAAGCTCTCGTTGTTTGAGTGCAGCCTTCTGTTTCAGCTTGGCAAAGAATCTCTGATGGATTTTGTACTCGCTCATGCTGCCCACCTCCAATACCCCAGAACAAGAGACAATACCCTTGCTGTTCCTGGCTGAGGCCTGATAGATGGCTGCATCATCTATTGAACAGCTACAAAAAATGGGCAATCACTGAACAGTTACCAAAACATGTCAAACCAAAGTTTGATGAACATAGTGAGCATAAACCCTGTCTGTCTGATTTTCTTTCTTTTCTAGTCAGCAGCTGTTATGTAGCACCTTTTAAGCAAAACGTATATCCCTTTTTTCCCAATTTAAACACTCAGATCTATCATAATTACACAACACAAAGCAAAACTACCTACAGAAAACATAAAATCAGTTCAATCAATTTTGATCAACATACTTGTAAATATGGAGTGTATGAGTTTTCCCATTGCGAAAAATTTCATATTTGGGAAGACCACAATAACGGTCTAATTCCATGTCATCTTTATACCATGTGAGCTCAGGGACTGGATAACCTATAACAAAAAAGAACATTTTGCACGTTGTCTTTAAATGGAATGCTATGATGGAACATTACACAGCTTAAACAATTACATGCACCAGAGTGAACCATTAGATTGACGACTTGAGTAAACATTTGGCATAATGCTTTTAATTGTTTGAAAAAATGGGTAGTAGGACGCTCTTGTCTGGCCAATTTCTGAGCATTAGTAAACATATCGCTAAAACACAAAGCTGCTTATCTGTAATAATTTACAGTTACTACTCAGGCTTCAAAGGACATCATAAGCCACATCATGGCTTCTAATTCATTTTTCTGAATTATGAAAAAAGTCACATACACAATTTTTATCACACCATTCTCGTCGTTTCATTATAGTAGATCTGTTCTAATGCAGTGCAGGCTTACCTGTGACCACACATGTAAATTTCACATTGCAGGCCTCTGATACTGCCTTGGACTTGATAGTAGTCTCAAAACACGGTTGGGTTTCTTCTGTCAGTTGAGACATGACACTACAAAAAGTGCTCCTGTATATGGAGAGCCATACAAAGAGTCTTTTAACGCAAGTTACCTATGGTTCAGATAAAACAAGCATCTCTTTAAACAACATAGTATTAAGGTTACTAGTGTTGTCTATATATAAACTGTAACTGGCCACTTTATTAGGTGCACCTGATAACATAATAAGGAAGAAGGTGCCACTTTCGTCAGACAAGAACAGGTAACTGAGGCTACAATTGGCACAGGCTCATTTCATTATGTCAAACTTTTTTTCTTGAACATTACAAAGAGGTCACTCTACTTAAACAACCGCCAAAGTCACCAGATCTCAATTCAATAGAGCACATTTGGGCCTCTGAGGTTTGTTGAATCTATGCCATGAAAAATTAAAGCAATTCTGGAGGTAAAAGGGGATCCAATTTGGTACTATCCAGGTGTACCTAATAAAGTGCCCAGGGATTGTATAGGAATATAAGCATATATGCTCATCACAAAAATTGGGTAGTACTTCAGCATGTACTCCTCATTTTTGTGAGCAGTATATATGTATATTTCAATCGAACATTAAAACCACACACTGACCAAATAGGAAATATCAAATATAATTATATGGTTCCTGTAGAATATATCAGATGGTAAGTGAACAGTCTGTTCTCATAGTGTACATATTTAATGTTGCAGACTTGCTCAGGAGTATCTCCTAAAACACAAAGTATCTGGGGTACCCCTATTCAGCAGATTACCTACCCACAGTGGTCCAAGGAGGGACAAACCACCAACAAGCAACAGGATGTCAGTACCTATGGCCCATTGATGCACAAAATTAATGAATTGGAACCAACCTGCTCTGAATGAACTGAAACTCTTTTTTGGTTCAAACCACAACACAGAGTGCAGCGCCCCCTGCTGTGTTTGAGGTTGAGTAGTAACAGACCAGTCATAATGCTCACTATTTTAAGCCCTGTCCACGGTCAAAAGTTCCTGCAATGGGCACACGTGTGTCAAAAGCAAAGCTTATATATATATATATTTGTATGTCTATATATGTATATACAATGTGTGTGTCTAAAAGGTGACTCAATCTTAATCTCTCTTTATGTACTGGTCAGTATTTTAGCTGTAGGATAAGGTATTTTTATATGACTCACTAAAAGTGGCTTTGAGGTGAAATGGCAACTGTCTAATTTGCATGTTCTCCCCATGTCTGCTTATGTTTTCTCCAGGTACTCCCATATTCCAAAGAATTTGGTTAATTATGTTAATTAAAATATAAAGAAAAATACTGAACGCAAATGTATCATTCACTTTTGGAAAAACAACACCAGAACTTTCCAAACACGAATAAAGCTACCAAACACTTAAGATGTATCTGTTTAGCTGAGAGATTTTTGTGGCCACTGAGCTGCCAAAATACTATTGTAATTAAATAAAATGAGCTTTGCACTAACATGCAAAAGATTTAGGCATAGACTCTATAAATATTACTTTTTAAAAATCATTGTGCACTTTGCTGTACATGTTATGTGTACAGTAACGGTCAAAGGTTTGGACACACCTGCTTATAATGTTATTCAACTCAGTTCCAAAATGTCTTTAGGAGAAATGGACACTCACATGGAATACTGGATCAAATAAATAAAATACCAAGTTTAATATTTTATCTCATGTTTACTTGGGTTCTCATTTTTTATTCGTGAAAATCTGATAACGTTATAGATCATATTTATACATAAATATAGAAAATTCTTAAAGGTTCACAATTTCAAGCACTAGTGTAAAAATCAATCAAAATGACTTGACTCATAATTATAAGAGTTTATTTTATTTATTTGTATTTAAATGCTAACCAGGGCACAGTGTCTTGTGAGCAAGTTCCTTTTTTTGACTGTGGGTTGTAGTTGTTTCCCCACCTGACTAGAAAGGGGAACCATATATTGTTCTACTTTTAGAGCCTGTGTGAAATACCAAAAGATATAAATTGTGAAATATGAAATATATAGACAATAGAATAATATATTAACACTGTGTATATTGTTTACTGTAAATATTTCAAAATGAATATATATATATATGCTCATCTTCATACTTTCTTCATCCATGGACACTTCACGGACACTTTACATTGCACTGTCATTACCTTTACCATTCTGTATATACTGTATATTACTATTACATTTTATGTAAATATCACTGTACATTGCACTTCTGGTTGGATGCTAACTGCATTTCATTGGCTTTGTACTTGTACTCTGCACAATGACAATAAAGTTGAATCTAATCTAATCTAATCTAATCTGCGCGCTGTGAATGTTCTGGTTCCCCTCAACACCCAACAAACACCTCAGCCCATCCAGCACCACCAAAGACCTTCGCCATGGTAATAGGGTTAAATAGGATGAGTAATTGATTGATATATGAAGGGGACATATTAATAACATAAAGTATCACTGGAAGAATGCTTAGTGAGTTTAGTAAATTAAGGTGCATTATTAAACATATGAAAATGTTAAATCATTCTGTATCACAGATGCATATTACTTAGCATTCATCAGGGTTTTTTTTTTGCAAACTAGACATAGTGCATCTTTTATTTAGTACATGGAACACAACGCTTGCTTTATCTTATATGCAAAACATGTTCTGATTTCTGTTTTAGAAAACTACAAAATTAAATTGGGATATTGGTATTTGAGTTGTTAGCTGTGACATTAGTTTTAGATATTCTTTCAAAAGTTTTTTTTACCTCAGTGGTTTGTAGTTTGAATACCTGTGAGTTGGGTAGCTATTTAGAAAAGAGGCAAATCAAAACATCTCATAAGACAAGAATTGTTTAAATGCTGCTTAGCCCCCACAATGACTTCATACCATAGAAACAATATATGATGATTGACAGAAAGATATAGATACAAAGTAACAAAACCAAACACCGCTAGAGAAAATTGTTCTATTTATTTAAAGTTGAGTATTTGAAAGAGAAAAAAAAAAAATATATATATATATATAATTATTTTCTTTTTTATTTGCAGCACCATGCTGTAATATCTCAGCTTCTACTGTAGAAGAGATGAGTAAGACACCATATCGAAATCATGAAATGCAATGTATTTTGTCTTATTTTTTGCAGCAGCATCAGGAAAAATGTGACAAACAATATTTGATTTCAAGAATGCCTTGAGGATTAGTAGACTCAGTTTTGTTAAAAGAAATTGTTCCGTTACTTGTTTATTTCAAGGTCCACGGATACGCTAAACTTAAAATATCAACAACAACTGGAAAATAATGATATTATGAAACTTTTGACTGGTAGTATATATTTATGTAAATCAATTCCACTTTCCTGGTAGACTAATACATTAAAAAAACAAATGTGATCCAGCTTGTGCTCTAGCAAACAAAAATAATAAATAAGAAAAAGAATAAAATCTTCCTTACCTGTTTTCAGGACGGACGTTGGAGAGGTAGTTGCGGCTGTCCAAGCGAGGTGAAGGGGCATTGTCCCCATTTTGACTACCTGATCTCCCATTCCCTGAATAAGAATGGACTGTGGGTCTCCGTGATGCCATTGTCTCCTTCCCCCAAAATCTATTTTCTATAATCCAAATGGAAAGGCTGCCTTGCTGCACAATAGCTCCTGGCAATTGTTGGAATAAAACCACTGTTTATCTAAAACTGAAAAAACCCAGAAAGTATACATTGAGAATTACAACAAATTACAGTATGAAGAACAGTTTAAGAGTTATGATGATTAATAGAATGGATAATTGGTAAGAAACAATCTAGACACTCCAATTTTTCAAGTTTAATCAGACTATGAATAAGTTATTAATAGGATTCAGGTTTTTAGCTTTTAAGGTTGGTTGTTTGTAGCTACATACTACAACTTGTGACCAATTAAATATTCAGTCTTAACTGGCATTCTTTTACAGATTCAAGTACAACTAAAATATAAAAATACTCACCATTTATCTGTTTTCCTTAGTCCCTCTAGGTTGCTGTCACTGTAGCAAAGCACTGCAATTGTCAATCATGGCTGAGCATGTGGTGCCAGAAGGGCCCTATTTATAGAAGTCCTACAAATAGGTGGTAGAGCACATCACATTTTCCGAATCTAGCCATCTCTTTAAAGCCTCTCACAAGGACACTTCAAGGAAGAGTCAAAGGTGCAATTACTGGTAACAAGCTGTATTAACAGGACTAGCTGACTAGGAAATGTGAAAAGACTCATTAATTTTTTTAAGTAAATAATTACAAAGGAGAAATGGGCCAGAACAACTGATTAATTTTTATCAGAATAACGCTAAAAATTGATTATAGAATATTTTTATGGTATTGGACCGTGGTTGAGCTAAAGCAGAAGTGAGGCAACACCCCCCACCCCCGGTATCCTAAGTTCCCTAACAGAGTCAACAGACTTGGGTATTGCTCTCGTCCTGTTGCTTCATTTTCCAAACATAAAAGAGCTCTGGTTACAGGCTCCCCCAGAAACATGGAACATGTGCACCATGCACTGCAATCACACAAACGTTAACATTACATACCCCTAACTATATGTAATAAACAATATTATGACTTCATGAGAACAGCCATCGTGAACAACTGGAATGCAATTTTTTTCACAATTTAGTGTCATTCACTATGAGTGACAACACTGACACAGAAGCACAAACTAATACTTTTATATTATGGAGTCACTACATTTAAAAATCAAATATGTCTGCTGTTTATGCACTACGCACAGTTATCTAAACATGAGATTACTGTGAGTGTTGTTTGCACCAAATGTATTAAGATCAGGGCATGTATTCATTTAAAGATATTGGGTTTTGTAGACTTTAATAAGTTCTAAATTACACTGATACAAGCACAAGCTCAGAATGTTTTTTTGTCCATTTCAAATAAGGTTTTTTCTACTCTTTTCTATTGCTGTTAGAAAATAACCTAAAAACTACATTTCACATAATGTCATTTGAGGATGGTGAAAGATGATATTTTATTTGTTTTTTGTCCAAAATGTTTGAGCGTGTTCAATAAAGTTTTAATTCTAGTTTTCATCTAAACTCAGATAAATAATTGTTTATATGTATATATTTGTTTTTTTCTAAGCATTCCATAACATATTACAGATAAAGTGCAGAAAATTTTAGAATTGTATTAAAGGCAAAGCAGAGAATTGATAAGGCACAGATATGATAAGGCTAGCTGAGACAACTGGAATGTGGCTTCAGAGCATCAAGATGCAAATAGAGATCCAGCCTCCTTGGGCAGCCATTATTAATAAATAATAATAATAATAATAATAATAATATTACATATACATATCTAACATAATAAAATAAATCAAATAATATTTGATAAATATAATAGAAAAGAAATAAAACTGAAAAATCAATAAATTAATAAATATAATAAATTATATAAATATTTTAATGATAAAGATAATATCAATGTGTGTTTATATTGATAATAATTAGAGAGAACTTTTGTGCTTGTGCTGTGGAGAAAAATCAGGGCTCGGCTACTGTAGACATTCCGGTAGTGGGAGGAACTGATTGTTCCCGGAATAGACTAATTTCAGCATAAGAGAAAACAGACTGCAGATTATTCTTAATGTTTAGGAGCGCCGGATTTTATTTTACCTTCAATGCTGGATTTGGATTAGGAATCTGTTTAGAAAGGTAAAAGTGTTGTGGGGGAATATAAACTCTGTTATAACTAACCCTAACGCAGGTTTGGAAGATGTTCGGTGTTTTATTTCACTCAGGTTAAGGCAGGGTTTTTAATGCTCCATATAAAATCTGATATTTCGCGATTGCGCGCCCGCGCGCGAGAGAGAGTGAGTGAGTGAGTGAGTGAGTGAGTGAGAGAGTGAGTGAGTGAGTGAGAGAGAGAGAGAGAGAGAGAGAGAGAGAGAGTGAGAGTGTTTGTGTGAGTGTTTGTGTGTGTGTGTGTGTGTGTGTGTGTGTGTGTGTGTGAGAGAGTGTGAGAGTGTGAGAGAGAGAGTGAGTGAGTGAGTGAGTGTGACTGTGTGTGAGCCTTTCTCTGGTTCCTCATTGAGCTCTTTGTTTAACGTTTGCCTGATTTGGCAGTTTCGTTTTGCCATTGTTGTGTATTGTTTGTGTGTTTAGTCTTGTTTTCTGTAAATTCACAGTATATAAAATGTAAGATGCGTTCCTGATCCAGTGCTTCTCTGTGCTCGAGGTCCTTCTGAACCCTGTGAAGGACCCACAATCATGAAAATTGGTGAGTGGCCCTCCTTTTAAACTTTAAAGAGCAGCTTAACTAATCAGATGTAGAAACTGTTTAGGCTGTTTAACTGTATATTATGTGGGTGTTTTGGATTACTAAAATAAATATATTGTAGTTGTTTAGACCCTAACCATAACCCTGGATCATCAACCATGATATTATGATTATTTTTTCATGTAGGCATATAAAACCAATGTGTAACCTTCTGTGTAAGAGCAGAACCAAATCAGTTAGTCTCATAAGGTCAGCTGGTGTCAGATTGGTCCCAAGCTTCTCTGATTATTAGCTTTTGGCATCCAACTGAACTGCCTGTATGCATATTTAAGTACTCTTATGCAAATTTAATTTAAATTTATGTTGCTTCTAAATGTCTTGTTATGATTTAACCCGACATATTGTGAACCAAGTTTGGAAGGTTATTTAATTTAATCAATCAACTGGTTGATTATTCAGTCTATTTTCAGAGTACAATCCTACTTCCATCATTGTTGTTTGCTTTTCATTGCCAGAAGTTGTCATTGTACAGCAGCCTACATCTGTTTGTGTGCCACAAAACTACCCAGTCTCTGTAGGTGTTCAGGCGGTAGGCTCTGGCCCTTTAAGGTACCAGTGGTTTGATGCACAACAGCAAGAGGTTTGTGCACTATACGCTATACATTTGCTTTCAAGGGACAATTCTATATTAAATACCATGAATGTTGGTTGAAATGTCAGCATGATGGGTATGAACACTCCCACTATAGGTGGCCGGTGGAAGAGAAGCAAGCCTTCATGTTTTTCCTCAGAGGTCAGAGAAATATATTTGTAGAGTGAGTGACTTGTACTGCAATTATGCCTTCACTGACTGGGTCAAAGTGAAAGTCTTGAACTCAGGTGGGCAGGAACACATCACAACATTTTCCTTTTTGTTGCTTTACACATTAGCTTACTGTTTTGATGAAGTTGGGGCTGTAGCACCAGTCCAGTACCATGGTGTAACAGTTATGGAACTGTGTTGACTAGAGCATGAAATTTACAATGAATTTTGGAACTTTGCTTTATTTAATTTGTCTATAAACATCAAAAAGCAATCACAAGCCTAACCAGGTTGTAGTGTCTTGTGATTCCTTTTTTTTTAATTGTGGATTTTATTAGTTTCCCCTCCTGACTGGAAAGGGGAACCATATATCGTAGTTCAGCCCAGACCCTACCAATCTGTGAAGCCTGGTGACTCTTTTACACTGAAGTGCTCAGCTCTGGGCATCCCTGTGCCACAGTACCAGTGGTACCACAATGGACACCCTTTACCAAAGGCAAACACAGAGACACTTGAGGTAAGGTCCTGTATGGCAAAATAGTGCATTTGGAATTGTGTTGTTTGCGGTCACTATAGAGTCAAAGATACTTAAGCTATAAAAATCAAACCTAGAACCGGCTAACCTGTTCCTTGGTTGAAATGTAATGTTTGTTCTGATGTGAAACCTATTTCAGATAATGAGTGCAAATGCTGATAACGCTGGCTCATATCTCTGTGCTGTTTCTAATGTTTTGGAGGAGAGATGGTCAGAGGCAGCAGATGTTGAAATTAGTAAGAACTGACAATTCTGAACAATTTGAGCATGTGTATTGTTACTGATATTTACTATGTTCTTTAATTAGTTAAGTGATTTAAGTTATTCATTTTGCACACTTTAACAATTAAGTTCTTGTTTCACTGATTATTTATTTGTATCTTTCATGAAGTGTGTATTTCCATTTTACTTTATATGGATATGAAGGGCACTTAAGTTAAAGTGAATTAATCCTTAGAACTTCCCATTTTTAGTCCGACATGTCAAAACAAATATGTATATTGTGGGATTTTGTTACTGTATGGTGAAATACGACCCAAGTCCTCTTAGAAAAGCATATTGTAGGAAGCAAATGTCATGAACTAAAGGAAAAAGAAAATATAAGACACACTAATGGCTTTTTAACATTGAGAATCAGCGGCTTAGCTACCAGTACTATAATTCACCCAAAGCTAATAATGCTACCTGTGTTTTAGCGGCATCGTCTTCATCTGTCATGAAATTTCAAAATGGTCAAAATATACAAATTAACTATATATTCCATCTTGTTGTGCCTCTCATTTTCCTGTTCCAAAGCAACTTCTAATAAGCTTCCAGGACAGATTCTCACAGGTAGGTTTCATTCCAGTATACAGTTGATTAGTGCTCACTCTTACTAGATAAATTCCAAATAATACATAGTTATTTCATCATATGTCCGGTTTTCAGTAATAATAAATTGCAACTGCATTTTTGATAAAATGTTCCTTTGGCTGTTCTGTAAATACATTTAGTAATGTTTCCATTAGCAACAGACAAAGTGGCATTACTGATTGGAAACCTTAATTACACTCACCATCCTCGGTTAATGGCTCCTGTTATGGATGTTCATGAACTGGCAAACCTGCTGCAGCAGCTTGGTTTCCGTGTTGTTTCCCTGCTGGATCTCACTCTTCAAGAGATGCAGGCAGCCATCGCTAAGTTTCTCCAGCTCCTAGACTATGGAGTCTACGGTGAGATTTATACTTTATACTATCTTGCTTTATGTGACATTATAAATGCATAAAAAAAACAATTTATTTTGAATATCTGAGCACTTCACTGATAGTTTAGCAGAACAGTAAAGCATTTTAAATAAGGGGTTAGGAAGTCAACTTTCATATTGTAGGTGACTTTCTAATACCATAAAATAAGTCGTATTAGCCTAAGAAAATATAGAAGATGAAAATTGCTCTTCAAACAACACAAAAGCTAAACTTCGACTTCACTTTCAGGTATGTAATGTGACAGAGTAAGACAGGGTATGATGATGTTCTACAGGTGATGTATGGACATACATTTTGAGTAAAGGTTGGGATAAGGTTTTTCCTCTCCTGAATTTGTCACACTGCGTGTGAGTTTACCATCAGGCAATGACACCACATCATGTATCTGAAGCGACTGAGGAAGTGTCATCGTACTATAATGCTATATTTTCTTTCACAAACAGTTGGTGGTTGGTAATTAATGTTCTGTGCACTGAATGTACCGGTACGTTACCTGATGAAAAAGGAAAAACACAATGCCAAAGTCTATAGTTATTGATTAACTATATTTCTCTTTATTTTTTTCTAGCTGTTTTTTACTATGCTGGCCATGGATATGAACATATGGGAAGGAACTACCTAGTGGCCATTGATACTCCACGACCCTACCTTACAGAGAATTGTGTGTGTGTGCAGAGGGTCATGCACAACATGCAGGAGAAACAAACATGGCTCAACGTCATCCTGCTGGATACCTGCAGAAAATGGTAGGCATAAACACCCACAATAAAGTTAGAATAAAGTTTGCATTTGTAACAAAGAAGAGTGGCTAGTGATATATTCATAGGGGGAACAGAAGCACGTTAAACTGGATGAGAGTGCCCCCATGTTAACTGATCAGTAGGATGCATGGTGGTTCAGATTGGATGGACAGGATCAGATTATCCAGCGGTTCTTCTGGGATCAGATTCAGATTTATTTTGTTACATGGCATACTTTTTTAATTTAAGGTCTTTACGTATCAAAAAATATAGTTTGATAAATTTTGATACTTTAGTGATTATTGGGCTGGAAAACCTGACATTTTTGTGAACAGTGTTGATTCACAACCAATACAATTTTTAACCAACCATGCAAGTCAAAGGCACTAAACAGAAATACAAATACACGGTCTCCATAATCAGGCTCGATAACACATAAAAGAGTATTGCTGTTCATTTATGTTTTAATAATCTTATCCTTCAAGTTTGCATAATGTTTATTTGCTTTTGAGGGCAAACTTTATTAAACTCAAAGTCTAAACATTGAACCTTTTTATGATGTTAAAGGTACAAGCAGAGGGGCTTTGCCTCTGAGATAAAGCCAGTTGCACCACTGGGTAATACAGTTTATGGATATGCCACGTAAGTATTTTTATATGCAATACTAATACAATTACATTGTCTTCTACAGCTCAACACATGTTCTGCCTTTTCTCCACAGAACTGAGGATGCAGAAGCTTTTGAGGTACAAGATGGTGGGAAAAGCACTGGAATCTTTACAAAATACCTAAACAAACATATTCTAAAGCCACAGAAGTTTACCCATATACTGGAGCAGGTCTCTGAAGGTGATTATCTAAGTTCTGGCTTATATGTTTCCTTTTACCAAACCAAATTTGTAGTATGGACTGTCTGACTGAGCTTTTTCATAGTACCAGTGCAGTTCACCACAAGGATCTTTCTATTTGGGTTTACTAGGATAAGGTTCCGTAATGTGATAAACAAATTACTAGTATGTAAAGAACACAGTTGTAAAGAAAAAGCCTTTGAATAACAAAACATCTATTTTTTGGTACTCAGACAAGGTTATATTATCACTTGCAGTACATCACTTGGAGCATGGGTGTGACCTATGGGTAGGACAAGTTGTTTGCCAGTTCTCTCGTAACTTGCCTTTGTAAGTAGGAGATTGCTGTTAACTCATTTTTTCGGTAATGGATAATAAGAATTCAGAATTCACTCTCTTCCCAATGGCTGCAGGGATTGTAAGCCTATATTTCTGGATAATAACACCCTGACATAAGATTTGAACCCTGGAACTTTTGGTTCAAATCCCACTTGTGTGGAGTACATGCAGATAGGACCCAGACCATTCCATCTGGGACTACCCACCAAGCTAACCCCATGTGTTTTTGATTAATTCGTGTTTTAATTAATCTTGCAATAATCATATAGATGTTAGTGCAATTGTTCTTCTTCCCAGTTTATCAATGCAGCATTTGAAAATAAGCTTATTTTCAGTATCCTATTAAATAGTTATAAAGATAGGATGGCAAACAGAAAGTAACAAGTTTATTGTGGAAATCATCTTAATGATTATAAGGAATTATCCTTAGGATCACTTAAATTAAATTAAACATCCACAATATATCCTTTAACAGAATGATTGTTATTGTGACATGTAAAATATACAAATGTAGAGGTGTTTACACTAGACAGCCAGACAGGCACCAACATTAGCCTGCATTATATGTGCATTTGTGTATTGTTTGTTTGCTTTAAAGCAACTTTCTTCAGGCGCTATGAAGTAGTAGTTAATCCAAACGTCTGCCCATCCACATTTACAAGGTGACAGCTAGTGCTTAATTTACCTTTTTGGTTTTTTTTAAGATCTTGGTAAAGACCAATTGGTGTGTGGCAGGCAGGTGGTTGAGATAAAACACACACTGAAGGAACCACGGGCCCTGACTGATCCAGTGGCTACGATAGGGCACACAATGGAGCTGCGACTTCGAGAAGCTTGTTGGAAACAGGCGAATGGTGAGTTTTTGAAGTTTCCTCCAGCACAGTTAGTTTTTGAACTCCTAGAGATCCAAAAATTTATCAACAAAGTCTAATATTTACATTTAATTTGAAAAAAAGCTCAACTTAGAACATTGATTTTGCATAAGCTTTATTCAAGAGGTCATCTTTCAAATCATTGATCTTAGTTTGGTACACCAACTACACCGATGTTATTCATGCCAGAATAATGTTAATGTCAGTGCATTTGGTGAATCAGATTAGCATAGGTACTGGCTTACTGTTTAATGCTTGCAATCGTGTGTAAGCGTTCAGTCATGTAAGTTGGTACTCGGCCACTTCCGGTTATGGTGTATGAAGCATTGTAAGAAGGTTTTAGAAAGAGTTTTGTGAATGACACATCTGCAAGTTTTAAGGAAGTAATATGTTGTCGCATGGCATACTCAATTTCAATTTAACTTTCTTTATTCTGAGCAACATTTTAATGGTTAAGCTGCAACCTTTTTCCTGCCTAGATGCTTCATGTTGAATATTTGTGCCTTTCACTATTAATGATGCTACTACAAATCAGTTATCACAATTTTCTGCCTACAGGACTGTGGAACAGAGAAAACAGAGTTCTCTGGGATATTTAAAATACAAGTGGAGTTTTACTAAAGTGTTTTATAGACAAAGTCTCATCAAGATCCACTATAGTTGTTACAAGCAGTTTTGCGTTTTGCTTCCCAGTTCTGCCAGACCAATCGCTTCTGGAGTTTTTATGTGGGGCTCAGGTGGAACTTAGCTTCTCGGCCCTGTTCTCCAATGTCATGCTTGTGTTTGGCAAGGTGAGGAAGACTGGCCCTGTGGCTCAGGACTGCACTGTGACTCTCAGCAGTATACCTGTGAGTTTTAGTCTTTACCTCTCACTTTATCACTCGAGACAGATTTTTGCATACTACAGTATGCAAAGTGGGGTCAGTTTAACTGAAATCATATTTTAACATGTATGACTAGTTGTAGACAGATTATTTTACTAGGTTTATGGTTATGCTAAACCAGGTTAAATTATGACCCTTCATAGTTTCGTTTTTACTTTTTCATGTTTAACATTGATTCTTTATGTAAGTCAATAATGACCCATAACCATAAAGCATGTCTGGGTGGATTGAATAGCAGAATCCACTGATTAGGGTTATTAATAATCTTTTAATCTGTATTGAAATCTAAGTGAAGAGATTGACTGCAGCCTTTGTCTTCTTATTTCCCACATATGTTTGATTGTAAGACCTCCACTAGTGACCAGTTTATTAATTGTGCAATTTGATTGGATTCCTTTAAGATGGGAGTGCTGAATATTGAATTAGCTGTTGTCCTACACTGTGTATTAATTTTTTGAATCCCATGTGACTGATGGACACATTTTTGTACTCAGCATTTTAGGTATTGTTTAATGTTTTATTGAGTACGTAATTTGGTAAATTCTGCTAATCTCTGTTTGTAGACGATGAAGGATATGTTCTCAGGACCTGGGATGTCGGATGAAATGCATTCCTTTCTGCTGAGCAAATCGGAGAATCCAGACAGCAGTTTGAGACTATGTTGCCTTCAAAGGCTTGAGGTGCACTTTCTTCAATTTCCTAAAAAATAGCGGTTTAATATCTGTCCATTTTCCTACTTTAAATCACATTAAAATCTAATGTTTTGGTTTTAAACTTTTTTGGAAGTAAGCAAACTAGAAGAAGAAAATGAGAATGTAGCACATCATGTGGCTATAGCAAAACTACAATGAGTGTTATGAGTAATGCTATAATTTGTAATTCAATATTACTTATTCTAATACAACACCAAATTAGAAAAGTCATTAGTCACAAGAAATTGCAACACATTAATATAAAAAAAGCAATACAGGTTAATATAATCATGGTTTGGTACAAAAGCAGTATATTTTGGGCATGGGTTAGGGATTAAATTATCAAATGTACATTAATAAATCAAATACCACTTAAAACTTTACTGTACAAAAAACAAGCCTCATGTTAACCAGGTCCAGAAGCTCCGCCCACTTTGTAAACCATGGAAATGGGGATTGCGCTCAGAACAATCAAGATTACAGAACTTTTTAGGAAGTAAGAGACGACGTGCTCGAGACAAAAGACAAAGAAAGGAGTATCCAGACTGTTATGAGAAAGTCTAAAAGCCAGGCTCTGTCATGGTATGGGGTCGGGTCAGGGCCCTTGGTAAAAATGAGCTCCCTTCAGGAAGACATCTTATCGAGGGAAGTCCCTCCATTTGTCAATAAGAGAATGCAAACAATTGAAAAATACTGCGCAAAGGTTTTATTATGGGATGGCCCATCTGCAGTCCTGACCTGTTTCCAATAGAGACTGTACGGAGAAATGTAAAACTAAGAATGTGACGAGGACCCCGCACTATTACACGCATCAAAACGTGTTTACAGGAAGAATAATACCCAAATAACTAATGGGATCATTGTTGCCAAAAACAGCTAAACCTTTTTTTGGATTTGTAATTGAGCTGCTTAACAGTTATGGTGGTTCAGCTTAAGTATAAATACTGTTATCATGTGTTTTAATGAAATGCATCACAAGGCAAATGTGTACAGAATCAAACTTTATATGGACTAAATCTTGCACATATGAAGATTCTGTTTCAAGTCCTGTAAGCTACACTGAGCTTATATGTTCTGCTTGTATCATTGTTTCACCTATGATAGTTTAAAAAAGTAATGCATATATCAGTTAATACATTTTTACATTTGTTTAGGGACCACTGGTAATCCGGGTAGAACTACATTACACCCATGTGGACAGGAAGCTGCGGCTATGTGAGTGCAAAGAGTTGGACACAGGTCTTCCTCTTATAGCCTCCTGTAACTTCAGTCAGTGGACGCCAGAAACTTCACCTCATACTAAGGGTCATGTGACTGAACACACAAGGCCGCCGTGTGATCGTGTCCAGGATGTCCGGCCTTCCACCCGAAAAGCAGAAAACACCTACCCTAGCTCCACCAAAGTTTTTTTCACTAACGAACCTGAGGAAGATGATGAAAATGACTCAAATAAATGTTCTATATGAAAGTACCATTTTAAGTTCAGTGTGTATAGTCCACATATCTATTTTATCTATCTGTGGTGTTGGCAACATGTCTCTGTTTTAAATGATTATCTACTTAAATTTTGATCTAATTTGTATATAAATTTGATATAAATTGATATAAATTTCATCAGCTATAGACGGAAACATTTAACTTTATTTTTCTAATTTTATTAAATTAAGCTAATTAACTGAAAGGGTATCAATATCTTTCAATACATCTTTACCAGGACACTAATTGTGCACACTGTAACTTAATTGAATTAATTAATGACGTATAATCTCTTTATCTGCCATTTCACTGACGTTGTGCAGCTTCATATGCTTGTCTTTCATTTCTTTAATAGTGACGGTAGTTAGTGGGCGGGGTTACTCAGTAAATCTCAGCATGAATGAATGACAGCACAATCATCCAATCAAGCTTCTAAAGGGAACTGCTTATATGAGCATGGCTCTTCAATCTGATCCGTGTCTCAAGCTCTTACATAGGCGGTTAAGACGCAGCGCTTAAAAATGGCAGCATACATTCTTGGTCTAATGTAATTTTATTTTACCCCGCGAGAGAGAATGTGTTTTTTGCATAGTAAAAATCAGACGTGTTACTGTAAAGGAAGCTCAGTGAGACACGGGATATTTGACATATATCGGAATACTTGACATTTTTGTGATCAATTAAATCGATGGAGATGTTGGAGGGAACGGCGAAAGAACGGCGCGCGCTGCAGCGCTTCAGCCACAGCGGTTTGGCTCTCTTACCGTGGACAAAACAGATCCTGAGCGTGCTATGGGAGAACTTCTGCTTATTGCTTCAGGTCATCTGTTACAGTTTAACGTCAGGTAAGCAAAACCAACTACAGAACAAAGAAACATTTTCGGCGTTTAAGAACCTTATTATTATTATTATTATTATTATTATTATTATTATTATTATTATAACCTATACACACACAATTAACATAAGAATGTATGAATAAATAATGATGATAATAATAATAATAATAATAATAATAAAGCTAGTCTAATTGACCAAAGGTTAGGAAAACCGGGTGTTGCACACGTTTCTATTTCTCTGATTGTTTTATCAGCTGCGAGTGTCTCTGGATAAAAAGCGGCCGCTAAATGTCATGACATAAAATGTGTAGATGGCTACATTTAATGACTGTTTTGTAACTGAAATTGTAAAAAAAAATGTAGGACTCTAACCATTAATACTTTCTGAATCCAATGTAGTTTGAGGTAAAAGTATGGAAACCCATGGTCAAATGACGCTTTGTTGATTTAAAACAAAATGTATTCACAAAAAACTAAAATATCTGCCAAAACCAAATATAAATATAATTCATGATTTTCTTAAATTCGAAACCATGCTGGAAAATATGAAAATGACAATTGGCATGCACAAAAGCCAGATTTATGAGATTGTAGTTAGTAACAATAATTAGACTGAAATCATAAATTAAGCATTTCCTACAGTCAGCTATGTGTGTCTGGTCCTCTATATGTTACGTTATTTATTTATTATTTTTTGTGTTTCTTTTCTTTTTAGTTTTCCAGATGTTTAGGTTTGAGGTTCATCTGCGTATCACAGATGATGCTGGAGAACACATTGAACAACTGAAGAATGCTACTGATGAACCAACAGATAGTTTTCTCCTGTCGACACTGTTCAAAAGCAAGAAAAATGTTGTGGTCGCAGGCTCAAGTCCACTTTCGGAATTCCACAAAGATCCTTTTGACATATCCTCCCACTCCAAGTCTGTTCTGTCAAGCCTGGTGAGCGACAATCTCTGCTGCTCACTGGTGGATGATTTCATGTGCCATGTGGATGAAGAACAATATGGCTGGAAACACAGTTTTGACTGGAATTTTCATACAGGTTCAGAAAGTAGATGTACGGATGTTGTTAGTTTTACAGATTGTGTATCAATGTTTAATGTTAATGAAATTCAAACACAAGCTAATCCTTTAACAGATGTAAAACATAATTTGTCTAGCTTAAAGATCAGTGGTCATAGTTCCGACAGTGATCTTAGCTGGGGCAGCTCTGATGGTTCCTGTGTGGATGGTGAACGGCCTGACACTGATGGACTCTGGGACATTCTTACTCGATCCAATGATCCATACCACCCACTGCATTTCACAGCATGTCTGTCCAGTGCTGTTTCTGACCAACAAAGTAAAAAGAATGATTCTTCTCAGTTCTCCTATTCAAAGTCTTGTGAGAAAGGCAACCCTGGTCCAATGAACTTAGATGACGATGAGGAGGTGTTGTGGAAGTCTCTGTCTCGGGATGATGATCCCTACCATCCTTTGAATTTCAGAGCTCTTCTCAAGAGCTCAGTGTGTATCGGTGAGCAGGCTGAGGGATTGCCTGAACAAAGTCTTATAAAGTCTAAAGACTTAACAGCTGCAAGACACAAGAAGCCAAGCTTAATGCCAAAACGAGTTATCAGTCATCGATGTCCTCAGCTTTGTGTGGAGAAGCCAATTACACTGCCCTGGAAAAGGCCTTTATCAAAATCTGCCAGCACAAAGAAAGAGATCCCTGCTATTAAAAGGGTAAAACTTTAATTGTAGTATTTGCAAGTGTTACACATTAATTTTATATATACACTTTATTAGGATCACCTAATGGCAGGTCATGCATTTATCAAACTAGTCATGTGTACAAAATTTCACCATGCTGATGGTAGGTCCATAAACTGCAACCGATAGTATTAATCTATAGACTCGATATATGTTATATTAGAAGTTTGAGCTAGCTGTGTTTTGTGGGAAATAGAAAAAAAAATTCTTGGCACCCATTATGCTATCTTCTTATCTTCTGCCAAGTTAGTATTGGTTGACTAGAAACTAAAAACTCAGTTTTAGGAGTGTTCAAAGAACAAAGGCATAAAACTAATCCTTAGAATGTTGTTGTGTATCTGCTGAACATAATAGAAAAATTAAGCTTTGGAATGTGTAAGGTTGGGCATTTTGTCAGTCTATTTAGTAAACGGCTTCTTCAGGCGGGCAGAATGTTCTGGGCTGAAATGAACTGAAAAATAGAATTTTGTTTTAAAAAGTGTTAGTTCAGAGAGTTTAACCCAAGCTAATCAGTTGTCTTCGTTCAGACCTTAGTCTTAGTTGCACCGCCTTTATGTTTCCTATTACAATTCTGAGGGTTGTGTGTTGGGGGTGATTTTTGTTAAAACGAATTCTAATTTGTTCTTAATTGTAACATGAATCATGAATTAATTATTTGGTACTGGCGTACAGAGCCCTTGTATTAACCAATGTGTATATTTGTACATTTGATTGATTGATTGATTGATTGATTGATTGTTCTTTTTCTAGGTCAAATTTTCTCCAGTTGTACAAGTTCACAAGATGCGAGCCTGGTCATTTGCTCTTCAGGCATGCCGTAAAGGTCCATGGGAGGAATATGCTCGTGATAGGAACCGCTTCAAGAGGAGAATTTTGGAAACGGAGAATGCCATTGGATATTGTTTTAGTCTGTTACACAGAAATAAGTTCAACTTAAGCCAAGGCCCACGAACATAAGAAACTGATCTGAATCTGCAGTGATTAGCACTGTTACCTCACAGCTGTGATCCCTGGTTTGATCACAATCCCAGACTTCACCTTTGTGGAGTTTATATGTCCTTTCCCATGTCAGCATGGGTGCTGTTGTTTCCACCCAAATTCCAAAGACAGGCATTAGGTTGATTGGTCACTCTGAATTGGCCAATGAATAGTGTGTTGATACAAACTTGTGTCTGTCGTAAATGTAGAAATTGATGTTGATCTCAATTTGAATAAAAACTAATAATAAACGAACCTGAATGATAATTAGCAACAATATTAATTGTATTTTAAATAAAAAGACATCAGTGCTGTATCACAAAAACATTAAACTTTATACTATAAAGTATTGACGTCTTCTTTAAAATGTAATGTCAAAGCAAAGCATGTTAATGACAACGTAACAGCGGTTTTCAGCCATGACTGTAGGCAGTAATTATTGTAGAATGTATTTTAATTACGGTGCATTTCCATATTATTGGGTAATTGAGTAGGATCAACTAAAATTTGTTTGTGGAATAAAATGTAAAATAAAATAGTTTTTGAAAACAAATTTTCATTGATTCTGGTATTTTTTTGTTTAACAGTAAATTTTCTTTCATATTTTTATGGAGATTTGTATAATCTTGCAAGAGTTTGCCTAAGGAGAGGGTTTACAAACAAGGCATGATGAAACACTCCCCTGAGAAGGATTCAGTTAGCAACCCCTCCTGACACACCAGTAAGGTATGGACTACATGGTGTGAAGAGTAGCAGTGATGTAGGCAGTTTGGTGTAATACCTATTATGAAAAGTACAAAAGTGTTTTGTCCCTACATTCATATAGGCTATTTTGTTCTTACTGATGCTAGAAGGCAACTGTTGATGAGCTGCCTTCGCATTAATCACTTTATTGTTTGTTTGTGTATGTGTGTGTGTGTGTGTGTGTTTAGGGGCTGCCGCAGTACATTACGTAACCGCGCAACAGAGCACCATGCAAGTTGTCTGTGAAAGGATTACAGGTGATTGCAGCAGAAGCAGATGAATTATGGGAGGGAATCCAGTATGGTGGCCAATATCACACATGAAGGAGAGTAGTAAACCTGAGAGGGTGGGGCTGGATCTCTGGAGTCTTAATTATGCTGTTCTGGCTGCCTGATGCAACAAGACAGTCAGAAGCATCTGTTAAGGAAACACAAATGGCAGAGCATGTAAACGCAACTACTCCCAGTGGATTTTTTTTCCTAGTACCTCAATGGTGCAATGTTCAGCATTAATTAATAGTTAATATACAAAATTACATTTGTCATGCTCCTAATTCAGTTGACTTTACAAATAAATAGCAGTTGTTTTTTGGAAGATAGTTGAAGAGATTTATTAACAACGAATGAGTTACTTGAAACAAACATGTTCCCCCTGATATTAAGGTGTTGAAGCTTACATGCTTTAAAATATTTTATTATTCCACGTATTAAAAAGAAGTTAGACTGTCTAACTGACATACTAATCAGGGTTCTTAAGATTGGGGTTTAGTGAGAATAAAAGGATTCCCTCATCACTGTAACCCATAACATGGTTAGACAGGGACAGGGCTAGTGCATGTTAAGTACTGCCACTGCTACTGGAAGTTAGAACAGTGTTAGGGTTTATGGATCAGCTTAGATAGCTGGTGGCTAAGTGCTTAACTATATAAGTGCTCAAAAAATGAGTTTAGGATTAGGGGACTTGAACTTATTAAAATGTTTTATGGAGACTATTAGGATTAGGGTCAATAAATAAATCAATCAATCAACCAATCAACCAATCAATCAATCAATCAATCAATCAATCAATCAATTAATCAATGAATGAATCAATCAATCAATCAATCAATCAATCAATCAATCAATCAATCAACCAACCAGGCATATCCTATTCCAGTCAGAAGTTCAGGCTTAATGTCACATTTGAAACAAATGTACTTTCATCACTGCAAGCAAATAAGAGGGCAAGACAAGAACTAGGTGGCCTAAGACCTAGGTCTTGCTGAAGGGCCTAATAGCATCAGTGAATTATCTTACTAATGGTTAACAGTACCTAAACCTCTGAATCACCACTGTCCATGATTAGTAATCTGGAATGAACTGGGCACAGGTAAAAGTGCTCCCTGTATGGGACGCCAGTCCATCACAAGGCCCAGTAAATTCATATTCCCATTCCATCTAATGGATTGACTCCAGTTGCTCAGAAAAAGCTGTTCCCAGTTGCACATTTCAGCCACAGGAGAAGCAACATTATAATAGACTCTCTGAATATAGCTGTATTATTGTTTTTGATTTATCTGGTTAGCAGTTCAAGGCTAAGAACCCAACAGTGGCTGCTTGGCAAAGCCAGAATTTAATCACGACCTGGCTTTGTAACTCCATGGCCTTAAGTATTGGACCCTCACCCCTACCCCTTAATCCACTCAGATGTAAACTATTTTTCCTTTGACTGTTTTTCTTTTTAAAAAAGAATCTTATAAATTCACCATGCACACATACGCGCAAAGCCTTAAGGCTGTTTTTGGTCTGATTCACTGCAATTATTATAGCATAACAGTTGAGAATTTCATTATCTTATTATTATTTACATTATATTATCTATTGAGAACATATTTGTGAATTTAAACCTGATTATCATTTCAAGGTTATGAGTTTAACTTTGTAAAGAGTTTTTCTTGGACACTCACAATAAACAACTTTACAACACAATCCTATTATAAAAAAACCCAAAAAGGTTAGCTTTTATTTCTGGATGCAAAGTTCTTGATGTAGATTTACTGGAATGGAATTTTTTTTGGTTGTTGCAAAAAAGCAAAAAGTTGTGAACACCCCTCAAACTGTACGGACAAAACGAACCATATAATTGGTGTGGGTGAATAAGATGCTAGGTCTTTACAGAGACTCTTTACACTTGAAATCAGTAAGAACGTATTAAATGTAATCAGTTTGTTATCAATAAAGCCGCTGGCTTCAGAAAGCTATTACTATTTATATATACTATTACTATGAGGGACGTTCTCAATCTATATCGCTGTGTTTGCATAAATCCGCTGAGCAACCCACTGGGACTGGTTCTTGTGTGATTCTGAAATAAATTAATTAATGCCATTATTAATGTGGCAGTCTGTTCCCGTATAATCTGAGGGAGTCATGGTCTGTGCCACCTGCTGTAATGATTTCACCTTTATATATGAAAATA